>APFE030420222.1:26962-61363 GCA_000404065.3 Pinus taeda | reverse complement strand
AGGCCATCTAAAACTAACAACTTAATCAAACCATGATGAAATAAAGAGGTTTCACAGTCCTCTTTCCTCAGCTGCACCTTATCACACATCTTACTCAAACTATGAAATGAATACAAAGGAATGTCTATGGAGACCTTCCTGATGAAATGCAAGAGCAGTTTAAAATGGTAAGAATAAACCTTATTGTACCTTCCTTCACAGGTCAAGTATTTCTATATGCAGGTGAGAAGAAGAGCATAATGTTCCTTGACATAATTTATGGGCACTTCTTTTGTTAAGTCTTCATTAACATATGCCTCCTTTAAAAACTCCTTACAAGGATTCATATCAAATTTAAAATTTTTAAACCATTCTTCCCATCCTCTTGGGATCTCTGTTACAGCAGCTATTACTTCTGGAGAAACCTGTACTTCTAGCATGGCTATCTTTGAATTTAAACCAGTGAAGTTTAGTGCAAATTCTTTAGTTACCTGTGCATGTCCCCCTTGTAGCTTTTTGCAAAAGTTCCAGCACCGGGCATCTTTGAACGCTTTCTTCACGCCTTCATCCCTCAATGCTATGTCCAGGCCTTCAGGTTCATTCCTCTGACATTTACCGGATCTGTGCTCTCTTCTCTCCATTTTTTCCTTTGAGATCTTCACACCCAAATTCTAACAGCTCCGGTCGGGATGATGATTCATCTCCTTTTTTAATTCATCCTTGCTTGTAATTAGGCTCGCTTGAAATCAGCCTCGCTTGAAATTCAAATTGAAACACTTCAATACATAATCATGTAGACTGGTCACTCATGCAGCACTTACGACCATCATTAAGGTCTATGCATGGTAAAATCTCTTGGGAATGATATTTCTGTGCATATCAACAGTCTATTGGTGGAGTAGTGGCAAATGAACGTTCAAACATGATACAAGAGGTACACAAACTGACATGAGTAGACACAAATGATGACTCACCTACGGACTTGACATTTCGGGAAAGATTCGCTGCGAAATGCACGAATCCATGATTTCGCAGCGCTGTTGGTTATAAATTTTAATGATGCGCTGCGAAACTGCCTAATCATGACGCGCTGCGAAACTGCTAAACCATGATTGTGCTGCGAAATTGGCAAATGAGATTATGCTGCAAAATCACTAAAAGACATGGTGACTCAGATAAGACAAGACATGACTATGGAACAATGATGGGTGGAGGAGAACCAATAGGAGTGGAGTATGATTTAAGTTAAAAACTTTTAAAACTCGAAATCCCAAGTGAGAAAAATAAAATAAAATCAACTTTAACACAGACCTTTTTCATCAGACTAGGACAGACAATTATATGCATCAAACTTTTAGTTCTAAGTGATAACAGAATGGGTTAACACAGTTGAGTGGTAATGATGTCCATAACAGTTGAATGCCTGTTGAATATTAACATGGTGCCAACAAAAGGAGTTCATTCCAAATCTGTATATGCGTTCATTCCATATGCCTATGCGTTTGAATTAGTTGAGTATTAACATTTGAATCATTTGAACACTATGGTGTTGAATGAATTTGCTGCTTTAATACATTAACGATGAATGCGTATTAATGTTATGGTGCTGAATGAATCTACTGCTTTAATACATTAACAGTGAATGCGTATTAACGTTGTGGTGTTGAATGAATTTGTTTCTTTATACATCAACAGTGAATGCATATTAACGTTGTTGAATGAATTTGCTGCTTTATACATTTTATTGATTGGTAACCGAGAAATGTTATTCCATGTTAGAGTTCGTGTTGCGCTCTTCCCAAAAATGCATGGAGTCTACCCACAAATTTAAATGCTTGGAAGGTTGGTCAATCGTTACATTTCATCCTCTTCATGTGGTTTTGGAAAACCGTTACATTGCCTCAAAGGTTTGGATCGTCGGATAGCGGGTAGCCTGATAGCTCTTCCCTGAGGTCTCGAGTTCGAGTCTTTTCCTCACAAAAATCAAAACTGTTGTAGAAGCAGAACAAGTTATGGATAGGGTTTTGGTAGTAGGGATCATGTGGATGCACACCGTAGTGGTGGTGATGTTTTTCTTTGTTATTGCTGTCACAAATTATATGCCAGAAATGCTTGTTAAATTGGGTTGAAGACTTCAACAGTACTTGGTGGTCTGTAATCGAATAACTTCGATTGGACAGCACTGAAGAATGTATCGATTTGGTAAATGAATTTTTAATGTTCCAAATTTCATTTGCTATTAACACTATTCTAAATCCAAAATCATGGAATGCTAAAAGCGTTGGTAACACCATCCATATTCTGCATGTAAGCCATTAGACAGCGAATTAACATTTGAAATTACAGAAAAAGACCACAAGCCAACGAGTCTGGAAAAGTTATTAAACGAAGGCGCTGAAAGATTACAATCTGGCAAAGTCTCAACAGTAGTATTGCAGTAGTCGTATGAGGTTAACTGTAATGTTAATGTCAAGGTATGAAATTATGGCATTCAATTTTAAGAGCTGGTAAGCAGAATGGGAAGGGAGCACTTATATATTTGATATTGGTTCATTTAAAATAATGTTAAAATTAAATGATGGGGCATTGTCTCATTGACTTCTGAGTATATGAAATCAGATACTGAAACCCATATATAAATGATTGTGGAAATGATTCAAGAAGAAGATTTTGGGCTTAAAAACTGAATGAAAAGGGCTATTGTATTGAGGTTTGGTTGAGACAAAACTTTGTGCAACTTAATGTGAAATGGAAACCATATAGATAATGGCCAAGAGTGAGTGAAATTCCAAGCTTTTAATTGAATCCAGCATATGTGAATGTAATTGTGGTAATGGATTTGAATTATGAGAGCATTCGAAGTTGATGGGATTGATAGTTAAAATATGAATGAGGATGAAGGAAACTTCACATATAGTGATTGATTTTTATTGAGTTTTCATGAACCATGAAATATGTGAACAGGTGTTTGATAAGCTTCCGCATGCAAATGATAAAATGTGAATTTGCCAAGAATTGAAAGGTAAGCTTCCGCATATTAATTGAGATTGCCAGTGGTAGAAATTTGCCAGACATTGCGGTACTAATTGAGCATAGGCCGAGATGCATGTTCATATGCATGTGATGGGAGAAAGATTCTGGGTATTGTAGGCTATTCCTGCGTCATTTTTCAATATGCCAGCGACCAAGAGCTTTTAATATCATTACCGCAAGACGGGTTTGTTTTCTTGTATGTGCATTGAGTAGTGAGTCAAGTGTCTTTAGTTGGTAGTTATATCAGCAAGTGGTGAATTTATGCTATGAAACCCTTGAAATTGCAATGTTGACTTGGTTTATATATCTGCATTGTTCCACATAAGATTATGAGATTATGTACAATTCTTTCTCTGGGAATCTGTAATCCCACAATTGTAGCTGTTCCACATGTTATCATGAATGGTTATAGTCGCTATTGAACTTGGCTATTCTTTTCCACTGGCCGAGAAAGTGGATTATTTGAAGGATTCAAGTAAGTTTGCAGTTGTTGTTGCCCCAGTGTGGCTTTGTATTTAAAATTCATTATAGTGCATTAATTCCTTGCTTCAACTACTACATAAAGAGTTTGGTCGGTTGATTGTAATCTTTTATGGAGAAAAGTTTTGTTGGTTGTTTTTTCAGAACATAATGCATGTCATGAGTAAACTCTTATTTTCATGTAATGCATTGTAATCGGTGCTTGCTGGTTGAACTCTGATCATTTGCTGCACATGTATAAAGGATATTTCTGTGTACTGTGAGTAGGTAGTACTTTTCTGCACTGAGTAGTAGTTGTAAGGTGTAAATCTGACATTGAAGAAAAAAAAAGAATGGCTAGAATCAGTGAAGTATTAGAGTTCCTCAAAACTATAATGTCATCTACTATTCATGATACATTAAAAGTCAGCAAAGTTTCTCTCACATATATTATAATGGAGTCATCATTCTGAACCTATTTCTGTTCAAAACAATAAAACAGACTCCCATAAACAGTGAGATAATATTGTTGAAGTTCATTCACATCCAATGCCAAATAAAGTAGTAGTTGTACATGCAAATGCAGAAACTCAGTCTGCACTTCCGAAGCCCATCATCAGACCTTGGGAACAACTTGTCCACAACAAGCACAGAACTGATCTTGGATATGACAAGGACCTGTCCTTTCATATTCCAGAATACTCCAAGCCCATTCAGTTTCAGAGTGCTAGATTCATTCATGATAGTCCACCTGCACCTCATGACAGTTCACCTCCAGCTGTTCCAGATTCTACTCCTCTTTCACCGCAACAACAACAACAACAGATTGTGAAATTCCAATACTGTGACCGAGTTGTCCATCTAAAAGATCATTGTTTTGATCTTCATCCATGTAAGCACTGTCATAAAACCAGTCATTCTTCAAAGAGATGCTTCAAAAACAAACGTCCTGCAAGAACAAAGATTCATCTTGGATGGATCGCTTCTTGGCAATGGGCATCAACAACTAAGAAGATATTCCAAACACATGTTAGAACTTGTTCTAGAGTATTGAAAAGTCTTGCAGTTGAATTTTTTCCATCCTCTCACCTTGTATCTGACAGGGGGGGAAATGATGGTCATCTACAAGCTTCAAAGTCACATCAAGCGAGCCTGAGCCACAACCTACTACATCAGTTTCAGAGTTGTAGCTAGAGACAAAGATGCACGTGAACATGCCTTTAGTTGGCAATCTTGGACACTTCCTCTAGCAGAAGACTTCAACTTCTTGCCAGTTTCGGAAGAATTCCAGGAACAAAATTGAGAACACTTCCTCTGGCAGAAGACTTTAGCTTCTTGCCAGTTTTGGAAGAGTTCCAGGAATTGCATTAAGCATTCTAGAGTTGTTTTTCATCCTTAAACCATCACAGGATGAGACTTCCCTCTTTAGGTTGAAGTTCTCCCTTTTATGTGGGGTGAGACCTCCCTTTCATGTTTGAAGGTTTCCCTCTTCAAAACAATAGGAACACTTCCTCTAGTAGAAGACTTTATCTTCTTACTAGTTTTGGAAGAGTTTTGGGAACTGCACTAAGCATTCCAGTGTTGGTGGCCATCCTTAAACCACTGCCCTTTATACCAACATTTCATAGAGCACATTTAGCCCAGTGCTACCATGCATATTTGCACATTTTTTATTTTAGCTCTCTTCTTGGACTCATACATAACCCTTCAGATTAAGGGGGGAATGTTGGACACCTAATCCTCAATGGGTTAGTGTGGAAGCCGAATGGACAAAAGGAGTCCAAGAGACCTTGGGATACGAAACCCAACGGTCACAACATGTACTATAAATGTATGTCTTTTGTCAATAAAAAATTGTACCTGGATGTTTCATCTTTCATATTGTTCTTTCTCCCATGTGTGTTTAACATAGTTTAGGTTTATAAATAAAATAGTAACATAATGAATCAACACAGTTTACAAGCATGTGAAGGAAGTTAGAGCATTTTCCAATAAATTGTAAGTATCACAAGCTCATACCAATAGAAATAAGTAATTGAACAAGGCCATAAGAACACCAAACACATAAACTCCTTTTGAATCTTGACTATTCAAATTGATCTCTGTATTAAGTATGAAAACCACAGTCTCTCACAATAACACAAATTTCTTTTGCTATTGAAATTACCAACCCTAAGGAATTCGATTCTCAAGCTTTATATAGGGTTTTAAAATCTTGGATACTAAGATCCATATTGAGGGGAATTCAAATTCCTAACTTTGACACCTATCTTTTCATAAAACAAACTACTTAATTACAACTTGACAGCTAGTTGTCTTTAAGAGTGCTAATACAAATAGGAGTGAAACTCCTAAAACATGCTTCTAATAACCCTATCTATGTCTTCAATACATTTTTTAATCAACTGCCAACCATGTCTTCAAGCTTGATGATGTCCATAGCACTGTTGCAAAATCTGCTGAGTCATGACCTAACTGTCCTGAAAACTAGGAGACAGAGTTCCTACTTTTAAGGCCCTTAATCCCTTCTGCTTATCTTCAAGTAGTTTTGCTGGTATAAATGTGGCATGCACTGATAACCCATTAACATCTCATTTTCCACCTATGCAAAGAAAAGGAAACTCAAAAATATGGAGGAAAGACAAAACATGATTGTGCTACGAAAATACTATGTTTTCGTAGCACATCTTTTATATCATTTATGAAATACTTCCTAGGAGTTTTATTTCTACACCACTGCCATCTAAGACTTCATACATGATCCCATGTCTACCAACAACTTCAAAATTTGCAAATAATCAAACCTTACCTCTAGAAAGCATCCATAAGTGCTAAATGATCATATTCAACAGTTTCATAGCACACTAAAAAACCGATGTGTATGATCTTTTTCAACACGGCCCTCAAAAATCTGTAGTTTGGGAGTTTTTCAAAATTCCATGAAGACTGATATGATCAACCAAAAATCAAAATCACTTACGCTTATAGATGTTCTTCTTCGCAGTTGTTCTTCCTTTTATATGCCAAAACTCTTTTTATGTGCCAAAACTATTTTAATATATCTCCTTCATTGCCCCTTTTCAACACCCTGTTTCCTTATTGTTGTAGACCCTTTTCTAGATTTGGTTAGTTGTATTTCTAGGTCTTCAATTTTCCTCTTCAATCTCCTAATTGTAGCTCTCAGATGAGCATTGATATTCCTTACAAATCTAGCTTCTTTGATTGCAGGAGCAGTCCAAGTAAAGTATTTAGTTTCACTATTTACTATTTCTAGTTTGGACACCTTTTCAGCATCCTAGAGAGCCTTCATCCTTTTGAAATTTGTCCTTTCTGTAGCATGCTCTCTTTCTCTCACTCTTTGTCTAGATATTTCATTTTTGGTAGCTTTTAACCTTTCTTCTAGTGGCAGGAACTGTGCTTTTCTCACCTTTAGGTCTTGGAGACCGAATGTCAATTAACTCTTCCTGAATAGCAGATGTTTCTTTTGTTCTCCCATGCTCAATATTGGGTTCTACCATCTTCTCAGATTGCCTGGTTAAGGTTTTTCTGGGTTTGAAAGCAAATTTTGTGACGTCATCTTCAAATTCCAATTTCTTGGAGGGTTTCATTTTCTTTGACTTTCCTTAATCGAATTTTATCACATATTCCTTCACGAAAGGGGATTCTACAATAATAATGGCTTTTAAAATATCATTTAAATCACCCTTCAAGCTGGAACCTTCTCTCGAGGTCATTTTTTTACCTTTCTCCTTTGCAATTTGGCTTCTATTCAATCTCTTTTGAATTCGTTTGCTAGTTGATTGTTCTTGTGTCATTCCCTTAACCTCAGGCATCTTTTCCTTTGTAGTTTCAAGAGTTTCAAGGATGACTACTAGTGCTTTGCTTACTTGTTCTTTCACCTGCTTCCTAGGTTTCAACTTAACATACCTTTTTGCCTCGGACATTACAGACTTGCTGGTTTCTGCCGATGGAGTTCCTTTAACCCTAGGGCTAATGTCTACACCTTGTTTTTCTACTCCAAAGTCACATAAAAACAAAAATGAAGACCATTCTTTGTTGATCCTCTTGAGTTCATGTAGAACTACCAGTTTAATTAGACCATGATGAAACAGGGAAGTTTCACATCCTTGAGATTTCAACTATACTTTATGTACCATCTTAGCTACACTACGAAATAAGAAGTAAGTCATATTTGGAGAAATCATACCATTAAAATGTAATAGGAGTTTAAAATTATATGAATAAACCTTTTGATAGCTACCTTCACAGGTAAAATAACGTTGAATGTTGAAGAGCAAGTTGGTATAGCTGTTCTTGATGTACTCTTTAGGAACTACCTTTGTTAAGTCGATTTATGAAAACTCTAGCTTTAGGAACACCTTACATGGTTCCATGTCAAATCTAAATTTTTTGAACCATGTCTCTTGCCCCCTAGGAATTTCTATCACCAACACTATGACCTCTGGGCAAATTTGCAAGTTCAGCATCTTGACGTTTGTGCTGGAGCCAATGAAATGCAGTGTAAAATCCTTTGTCACCTAAGTATGTCCTCCCTACAATTTCTTACAAGACTTCCAACATCCTGATTTCTTGAAGGCTTCTACAACTTCTTTCTCTCTGATCAAGGCCTCAGTGCTTTCATGCTATGTTCTCAAGCAATGACCAGACCTATGGCATTTCTTCTCCTTTATCATCTTTCCTTATGAATTCCTGTGACAAATCTGGCTTCACTTGAAATACTGTTGATCAGCCTCACTTACCAATGGTGGTCAGCCTCACCTGAATTATGGATGAGGAAAACCTTGGTGGGAGATTACCAAAGCTTACTGTTCGAAAACAATTTTGTTTGAGGGTTTACATCCAAACTAAAATGATGAGACTAGCCAACCCTTTCAAGTTTGAAAATATCTATCATAATGAACCCTAAATTTGAAATGATGAGTTTGGATGGTGGCATGCTTCAGCACTGACTCCTAGCTGACACATAATAATGAAAATTTTAATGGAATGCTAATGGATTGATGTTTGACAAGACTATTCTATCAATTCTTGCTTTCACAGCGAGTAGGGAAAAGCGCTACGATAAGAGCAGCGTTTTTGTAGTGCAAAACAGACATTTTACATTGTGTGTGCTACAAACACATGGTTTCAGGGCTAATTCCAGAAAATTTCAAAGTGGCTTAAGCTATGAATTTCTAAAAAGAATGTAAGACTTATGAAACATGGAAAAAAGGATGTTAGGCCTTATTTGGACATGAAAAATTAAACATTTGAGACTCCTAACCTACCATCTACCCATTAAAACATAGGGTGACGTGAAACTAATCTAAGATTGTGACTAGGAACAATATAAACCCCTATTTGGTAATAACAGGTTTGCTCAAGGAGAGATGAAGAAGTTCTATGGAAAAATGTAGGAAACTATGGCAGAATTGAGGTGAGATTTGGAGACCTATAGGGCATGGATCAGATCGAGGGTGTGATTACTGATAAGTTGGCCTACTGCTGGAAGATATCTGTTGCATAGAAACACACAGTCAACCAAGGAAATCAAGCAACAAGTGAAATGAATGCATTTAGGAAAAACAATGTTATGTATAAAAATGATCTAAACTATGATATATGAAAGAAATGTTGAGAAATGTTGTAGGAAAGGAAAGCATGAAAGAAGACTATTGCAAATCAGGAAGTGAGCATGATGAAGAAGATCTAAAGCAAACCAAAGTTGGATTATTAACCTACTAAAAAGCTGCAAACACTAGAAGTCCTATGAAGGAGGAAAATTTGTGTTTTTGGAGCAGTAAGAGGGTCTTTGCCCCAAATCATGGCCCCAAAGGGCGGAAGAGAGGCCAAGGCATTGTTGCTAGCCTTTTGAATATTTTTTTATCACTATTTAACCTACTACAAAAAGCATAAATCCAAGCAAACTACTGGATCATCAAAAGAAACCTATTCTTAACCATAAAATAAATACATCTAACAATAACCTAATCTACAAATTGAAATAAAACATACAAATACAAGCAAAGAGGAGCTTGGCTACTTGGATTGGGCCCTAACCCAAGAGCTTCAGCCCTTGGAGGTAACTTAGTGGTAGCTCAAAAAGGATCCCATCTTTATTATCAAAACAATAACAAGATTACATGGAACTGTCACAAAATAATAAGCTCGAAGTTGGAGCAGAGTTTACATAAGAAAAAATCCAGCAAAAATACGACCCTAGTGATGCCCTGGGTCACTCTACTTATACAAATGAAGCTACCAACAACTTCCTTAAAATCACAGAGGCTTGGCTCCCAAAACTCGAGATAATCATCATTCATCCTCCACTTGCTCGGTTTCCTTCTAGTGCATGATTCGGTTGCTTGTACTCCGAGCTGAATGAAGGGGAATTCGAAGTGAGGAGTAATAAATGAGGGAGATTCCCTCCTATTCGTCCTCTCCTCTATCCACTTCAAGTTATTGTTGCCATTTGTCCACCGGATCCTTGACTTTCACCTCAAAATACATCAATAATCTGCATTAAATACATGTTAGACCACATGGCACAATAACTAACTCAACTCACTCTATACGCATAAATATAATAATCAAAGCATACAATAAGTTAAGGGAATGGTTGATTTGACTAGGTCAGGAGGTAAAATGAGCCCATATTATTACCCATTTATGAGGCTCATCAAACTCCTCTAAAAATTGATGCAAAACTCCAGTTTAGTTTATAGAATCCATAGCCCAATGGAATTATAAAATCTAATCAACCAAACCAATCAAACAAAACAAACAAGCACAGTCATAACTAGCCTAAAATTCACTTAAAACAAATCTAAATTAAATAGAGAAGTCCCTCTCTGAAGCTGGCAAGGCTAGATCACAACTTCCAAAGTGGTTTTGATGTTTTCTTATGTGTTTACACCCTCAACCTCCAAAATACAGAACAACAACATGGCCTGAAAATATATTCCATGCATTGATCTAAATATTGTGGTGCATGAAATTAAAACATATCCAAATTCCAAACAAGTTAGACAATATCTACGTCCAGTCCATAGTAAGAAAAATATTACGATTAAAGTAGGAGTTGTGAAACTTTTTCATGTTGGTTTCATTTATCCTATTCCTTTAACCAATTAGGTCTCTAATATAGTTATTGTAATGAATAAATAAGGTAATATATTAGTATGTATCATTTACGGATATATTAACCATAGTTGTCCAAAAGACAACTGGTCAACCCCTTATATCGACCAAATTGTTGATGATTGTGCCGGGAGTGAGATTTTCTCATGCATGGATAGATCGTCTAGCTACAATCAGATAAACATTCTCCCTTCATACCAGCATAAAAATGCATTCATATATCCATGGTGTATGTTTTCTTATTACAAACTTCCTTTTGGTCTGAAGAATACATGAGAAAATTTCTAATGAGAAATGAATTATGGTTTTTACAATCTTAAACATATCGTGTAACCATACATTGATGACTTTTCTAACCATTCTAATCATCGTCAAGACCATCAAATGCACCGTAGATTGAATATTATTATGATGTTGACATTATAAAATATGTTTGAATCCACATAAGTGTGTCTTGTTTGTTTAATATGGTTGTCTTCTAGGATTCATTGTGTCCAACCAAGGGATTCATATTGATCCACTGAAAGTCCAGGAAATTCTTGATTTTCTTGATCCTTCTAGTCTCATTTAGTTACAACATTTGCAAGGGAAGGCTAACTTCATATGACACTTTGTTCCTAATTATGAAAAACTTACCAAAGTTTTCACTCATTTATTTAAAAAATGGCTTCCCTTTCATTTGGATAATACCGCTCAAAAGGATTTTAATGCCTTTAAATATGTATTAGCTTGAACATCATTATTGTATCCCCCTAATTATCATTGATACTATTTCCTATACCTTATTGTGTATGTTACTACTATCAATATGGTATTTTTAAAAGAAGATGAATTAGGTGATGAACACCCTAGTTACTGCCTGAGTCATAATTTGATGATATTGAAGCCAAGTACTCTCATGTTGAAAAGTTAGATTTGGTGGCTATGCAAGCTATTCAAATATTTCATCACTATATTATCCTTTGCAAGACTATTATGATTTCCAATTGAAATCCAATGACCTAAATCCTATTACATCAATTATTGGGGGCAAAATACTCAAAGTGGATCTTTTTCCTCCAATATTTGATTTGGATTTCATTAAATCCAAGCCTAAGAAATAGTTAGCCTTTATCGAATTGATATGCAACCATCCCTCTCATAAGTCAGACTCAACAACTAATGAATTTATCCCTGATGAAGTGTTGCTTATGATCGAGATATAACCATTTATCTCCAAACCAAAATTTTTGGCCCGACACAAATCATTCTAATCAAACATCAAATTTCATATCAAGCTTGCCATTATAGTATAATCAGTGACAGTCTTCATCATCATGGTGTCGATAAATTTTTTTAATGGTGCCTCAATCATGAGGTGTAACACCATCCTCACACATATTCCCAAGTAACCATCCAAGCGGGGTAAACATGTGATGAGATGCTACTATTATTAGATTCGAGCTCCTATGTGACCTTAAGGAAGTGGAATCGACAAAACACATCAACAAACCTATCCACATAAGCAGTAGAACCCTCAGGAGACATGTCAACCACTCAGACATCCTGTCCCTCGGTCTCACTGATGTTTTGGACATCTTAAGCCTTAGTAGCTCTCATTCCATAGGAATGACAACATCTATAAACCCAGAGTCACTCTCATAAGCTTGCCTAACAATGACCAGAGACCCAATTTTTAAGTTTTGTGCCATCTTCCCCAAGATTTGAGCCACTTTTTTAGGCTGAGAGCCCAGGTCACTGCTAGAATGGAATGATAGCTTAAGATCAATCAAATAATAGGGAAACAATGATGCAAAAGCAATAAGTTAAATAAGAACCTAATCAAACCCCTACTAGCCATTAAAGACATTTTTTCAAACATATCATCAACATATAACCTACAGGTGTAAACAAAATAATTAAGTGTAGGGATGCCATACTTATCTAAGAATTTCTATGAACCATTGTTCCCTCATTTCATTTTCTCCATTATCATCTATTAGGCCATAGATAAGTTATCCATTCATTTACAAGTAAAAACATGTTGGGAGCCATACATAGTTGTTCTCATAAAACACACATAACCAACATAATAACAACATAAATACTCATGAAATTACAACCATATAGACCACATATAATCCATTAAAATACTCATAGAAATAACTTTTCATTAATGATGCAATATGCCAACCGAAAATGGGGCCACCACATTCCAGCCAACCATAGATTTTTGAGCCAAGTCTCTCTTCAGCTGATCACCCACATGCCATATTCCAAGAATGAATGTGGGACTCGTAGAACACACCAAAAACACTAAATAAGCATGGATGCCAATAGAGTTCACTGCCTACTCATGAGGAATTTGAGTGCCTCCTAGTCTCTTAGGATTTATGATAATCCACAGTCTGATACATGGATCAGTAGGCCCTACAATAAGACAAACTCTCTAGGATTTTTTGTACATCCCATCCCGGGACTACTAGCCCTAACAAAGAGAAATCCACTTCTTTTCTTTACTTTATATCCTTCCATTCATCAGTAAAGATTCCTAGGCCCACTGAGGCACACAATCCTAGATTTACCACCAACCAGAGTCTAGCTTAGGGGTTACTAGGTCAGTGGATTTACCGTGATCCATAGTCTATTCCAGGGACCTCTAGGCCATGTGTTTGTCATTTCAGAGATCCACCCCGCTGAGCTTCGAATCCATTCGACAATCGGACATTAACTGATGTCTGAGAACCCATATCATCAATGCTATCCAGAAATGGCAAGGCTAGGTCAAAGAACATTGCCACACCTGGAAAAACCACATGCCATGATAGAAAAGAACAACATGTAATACCATGCATGCCAAATCTAGCAAGAAGAATACACATGCAAATTCATACCTGTAATGATTCCTATTGTAGTTGCTTCATCCTACCTTTCCACACTTGATCCTTGCCTCCTCTTTCCTTCTTTGCCTTACTTTCTCCAATGCCAAATGGTCCAAAAAAAATCTAAGTGTCCAAGCGTGAGTGAGAGAGAGAATAATGAGTGAACTCCAAAAGTGAATTGATCAAGCTTGCCCACCGATCCTCAATTTTTTTTTTTACCAATGAGGCCTCTATTTTCTTAAATTTCAATTATTTTTCTTCATTTTCCTCCTCAGATGCAACCTCTAACCTTTCACCTCCCTTTTCTCCTAATTTCATTTATTTTCATAAATAAAATGTGCCAAAAATGTTTTTTTTCCTTTCCAAAGCCTTAGTCATTACCTTTGCCAATATCCTTAGCCAGAAAAAACCAATTGAGCACCCGGTACAATGTCTTGCCACATATTTAGCTTGGAATACGTGTCCCATCAGTGTAGGGTTGTGTTATATTATTTCCATGACTAGCCCACATAGTTAACTAGGGGGGTTAGAGGGGGGGCGGAGCCACACCTTCATTGTGCCGATTGCATAGCGGGGGGGTCACAGGGGGTTTGAGGGATGTAGGTAACCCCACTTGGAACCTATGTTCGGTTGGGTGGACCCACCTATGGTTTTTTGCATGATTTTCCCACATGTTTTTGGACGCGATGGTTTTCGGTCCATGGTTTTGGACGTGATGGTTTTTATTCCATGGTATTGGATGCTTCAGCGTGTATAAATATGTATTGTAAAAATGAAAGGAACATAATGAAAAATCAAGCTGGTAGTCCCGGTTTTGGGATCCAGGGGGAAATCTCTATGTATATGTGTTTTATGTGTTATGCTCTCACATTTTTTATTTTATGTGTTTGAGAATTCATATGCATGTAATCTGTATGGGGTTAAAATCTAGATTTGGTATTAGAGCTATTTTGACTTCAAGGGGACGCCTTTGTTGCTGAGGGGTTTCATTTAGGCCTGTGGTAGACCCTGTTTAGTGGGAGACCTGCAAGATCGATTCTGGTGGTGAAAGAATATGGCGAGCAGTGGAAAGATATAGATTGATAAATTTAATGGTTAGAGTTTTGAGTTGTGGAAACTCAAGATGGAGGATCTGTTGGCGGATAAAGATCAATGGATCACGGTAAATCGAGGTACTAAACCAACGGGAGTGTCTGATGAAGAATGGAAGAAGTTGGATCGAAAGGAAAAGAGAATAATATGATTATGTGTCCCAGAATCAGTATTGTTGAATGTATCAGGGGAAGCTACGGCGAAGGCTTTATGGGACAAGTTAGGGACTTTCTACCAATCTAAATCTCTGGTGAATGTTGCACAAAAAATTGTCACCTTGACATTTTACAATCTGTGTGAGTCCATTACAACTCATACCTTCCTCCTTTGCAAGTCTCAAGCCTTAGTTCTTCATATCAAGCCTTGAAAATAAGAGAAAGCCCTTAAAAGTCTCTAAAAATTTGGTTCCGCACTCTCTTAGCATTACCTGCGGACTCGCATCTACTGGTCATGTCCCCTGCACACCTGACCACTCTGTCTCTATGTTATGGGTGTGGACCCTTGTAAAAGTTAAAACGGCACAAGTATATTCTTAAAAACTCACTTTGAGTCATTTCGAGAAGCTTTTGGAAGGAACCTTGAGGTGGCAAGTTCGCTCTTTTAAGGTTCATGCATCCCATACCTTAAGGAGCTAACCCCTTGATGTGAGAAGCTTATCCCTTTGAAGTAGGACTCAATCCATTCATAGGTGGACCTGTAACCTCCTTCCTTTGCAATATAAAATGAAGCATTGGGTTGGTTACTAGGGAGGTTAAAAAGCTGAATATTTTCGAGGTGAAATGCTGCTGGAACTTAGTCTTCCTAATTGAGCTTTTGTGAGGAGAGATTACATACCTCTTTGATCTCATTTGGAGGAGTGTGAGGGTTGTCAAAGCAAAGGAGATTCCTGTTTCGAACCCTGGGAAGAGTTTGTACAACATCAAGGCACCAAAGGTTGTAAGGTTCTTCTATTTCAAAGTTAATACAAATAAGTTTATTTTTCTCAATAAGCCATGTTTTATGGTTTATTTTATGGATTCCTTGATCACCATAATTAACATGATTTATGATATTAGCTATGCATGTGTTATTTGGTGTGTGCTTGTTTGTGATTGTAGGTTCTCAAAAGGAAACTCTTTCGAACGATTGAAGGATGGTTGCTACAAACTAGCATTGGACTTAAGCTAGGGTCTAAACACCTCTATAGTTTTTATTAATGCATCGCAAAAATTTTAGAGAAAGGTAGATTTGCTTGTCCTACTTGTTGCTATATATCGTTTGATACTAGGAAGATCAGCCTTATCCCCAAGATTGATTTATCCAACCAACAAATTGGCGACTCCGCTGCTGATTTGAATTTGGTTTTTGGTTTTCCTTTGTCTTTGACTTGAGGAACTTGTTCTTGTTTTTGGTTTTTTCTTGATGTGTGTGGGATTGGGTACTTTTTAGGATCTGGATTATTTTTTGTTTTTTCGAATTTTTCAAAGGACCAGACTTTCTTTTTACATACAGTGTGGGAATCTCTGCACTTTTCCTTTAGTGCACAGAATAGTACCGCATCTGGTTCTTCTGGAAGCTTGCGAACCCTGTGAAATCTTTTGAAAAATCTAAAATGTTTTCTTCTAGTTAAGTTTAGGTTTCATTTGCGACTTTTAGTGTCTACCCAAATTTGCATCTATTCTGTTAAAAATCTCTTGTGAGTAAGTTCCATTGATATTTTTGTTTTAGATAATTTTCTAGAAGTTTTGCATGCCTGGATTGGTTTTCATTTGGTCTCTGTAGTGACTCAAAGATTAGAAGCCTAAGAAACCTTAGTTCACCCTAGTGTCTTTTTGTCTTCTTGATGAGTCTCCCTAGTTTTTGAAATCTATCCTTGGTGAGAAATAGATTTCGTTTTCTCTTTGCAAATCTTTGAACGTACTTGTTTATAAGTATTGAATTTCATTTTTATAAAAGAAAACATAGCTGGATGTTTTTTGATTGATTTGTTATTATGAACGAATTAATCCTTAGTTTACTGAATAACGAAGTAAAATGTCCTAAAAAATATTTGAAGCTTTTATTTCGATTAGGTTTTTAGAAGTTTTTAGATCTCAAAATTAGTTTTTGTAGTTTTGAGTGTTTTCTAGAAATGGTAGAATCTCTTTTGAAAGAATCGTTTTTGCGGTTTTTGAGTGTTGAAAAAGAAAAGGGATTTTTTGTGAGCATAATTAATAGTCTTGTTTAGAGTTCTTACTGAAAAGGACAAAAGGAGTTTCTTTTCATTTACACGTTGAAAGAGAGATTTGTTTTTCAAAGATTTGCATTCTCAAACTCTTTCTTTTAGCTAGAAATTCATTGAAGGAAAAAACAGATTGTTTATCATTCTTAGGTGCATTTTTTAGTAATTGGAGTCAACTTTTCACACCATCAAAGTTTCATTTCCACACGTATTGACTTAAGAAACAACCCATAAACGTAAAACTTAATTAAAATTGATCTAGCAATCTTTTTTGTTTCTAGGGCTCTTATCACCAATATAGCTTAGGCTAGTATCTTGGAGTAGGGAGTAATTAACTCTCCAAGATAGTTAAAACAAGTACGTAGCTATATCTTGTGGTAGGAAATAAATCCAATTGTAACTGATATAATCTGGGAAGCTCCTCTTAAAGGAGTCAATCACGAGATCATTTCCGAACCTTTGAGACAATCAAGTCTATCTCATTAGGAAAGGTAGAAGATTTGCTCGTATTATAAACGGTAAACCTCAGATTAACCATTGTCAAGGAGCCTAGGGTCACTTGTTGGTAAACCTAAAATTGATCATGTTGAGGAACCTTCAAAGGGATTGAGCTTTGTTACTCTGCCCTTGCGCGTAGATCGGATTGTAGACTGTTCCCCCAGTTGTATTTGTTCCTGTTGGTAACCTTAGTGTCCATAAACTTAAGATTATTTCGTAAGGTTTCGGTAAAGAACAGGTCTGACTGTACCTGGAATAGATATTGACTAGACTCTCTTGGACTCTTTGGGAGGTTCTCTTCACTCGAGATGGTTTTTGTGAAGAAACTTGTGCCAATCTATTTCATTAAGCAGGTTGTCGGGGTCACTGTTCCAACTGCCCTTTCTGTATTAAATTCTATGACATTAGATTTCATCACCAACTAGTGTTTTTGGTACGAAAAGTTACTGTTTGTGTGTGGTTTGAACTCTTATATTTTTTAGGTGTGTGATTCAATTGTTTGGTTCTTTAGCGACTTTAAGTGGTTTTATTGAGATTTTCTTTGTTTCCATGTGAGTAATTAAATATTTAATCATGGCTAAATTAAGGAGACAATGTTGTAGACTTCGGGGGCAACCTCCCGAGTATACACCAAGCCAGCTTGAAGGGCTACGAGCTCTTGTATCACCTAGTGATAATAGAGTTGGGTCACCGAAAGCTGGAGAGTCATTTTTAATTATTCATCTTGATTATCAAGTATAGACAACGGAGTATATTTCTGAACCAATTTCACTTTCCAAAGTTACTGGTAGATTTTCTCCTACTAGTGAATTAGCTGAAGAATCTGAAATTTTTGAGCCTGAAACTGAACCTGCTCCTACTCCATCTTCAGGATTTTCTTCTCCAACATCTAGTGGTCCTGGTTCACCCAGGGTAGGAATTACCATTACCCAAAATCTTCCTTCTGGACTTATTTCTATTGAAGAACTTGTTAGTCCAAACAAAGATATAACTCTCCCTTAAAATCAACCAAATTTAGAACTTAGGGAGCGTGAATCAATTTTCTACAGTCCTTTTAGGAGTGACGCTTGGTACGTATCATTGATAAACTTTTTAGAAAACCCGGGTCTTAGTTTTTTACCACTTTGAATTCCTTTTCATCCTACACCCAAAGGTTATTATCCTCCTTTGAATATGTCAAGATGGTCATCCATGTTTTTCCAACCACCAGAAACACTTTTATATGGCGTTCCTTCTGTTCCTTCGGGCTATCATTCACTCACTATTAATTTTTCAGGAGCATCTCCTCAACCAATTGAACATGATACATCAACTAGTAATAACAAAACTCAAGCGTTGAGTGTAGAAGAAATTCTTATGATGTCTGGTACTATTCCAAATCTGCAACCCCAAGGTAGTTAGTTACTGCCTGGGGGGGCAACCCCAAGGTAGTCAGGTACCACCTGGGGGGCAACCTCAAGGACAGTACATACTGTTAGGATAATACATAGCTCAAGGTCAACCCCAGGCTCAGTACATACCTCAAGGTCAACCCCAGTATAAATATATACCTCAAGGTCAACCCCAGTTTCAGACATGCCTCAAGATTATCAACCTCAAGGTCAGTACCCAACTCAAGGTTTCCAACCACCTTCTAGTCAACCATTTGTACAAGGAACTGGAAATGTACCTCTCAATTATCATCCTTATGCTCAACCCGGTTATGGTCCTCAATATGCTGAACCTTTTATGGGTCCATACCCCAGAATGAACATGGTGTGGGATCCATCTCAATAGACTTTGCAGCCAAATGTGTAGTTATCAAGTCATCCTCGACAACCTTTGGTTTCTGGTCCAACCTAGCAACCTTTCCAGCCTATTGTTCAAACTTCTGCACCTAGTGTATTTCATTAGTCTGGGCCTAGTTCACCTCGAACTCCACCTCAAACTACTGCTACAACTACTGCAGCTTCTATTCAATCTACCCCACCTACATGGAGTATCTGCAGCTCTGGTTTCTATTGTTCCTACATCAACTCCTCAAGCCTATGTACCACATCCAGGACCTATAGTTCAGACTTCAGTTCAGATGCCTGTAGGACAACGTAGTCCAAGTACGGTTATCAAAAGTCAACCGCAATTAAATTATCAACTGTACTATGGATAGTACCAATTCAGTCCTATAGTGCAAAACCCAGTTTATCAGTATCAACCGTACCCTAGATATACTTATCAACAACCTCAACAACCCCAGTTTGGTTCGATTAATCCTAGTTTTTTGGGAGGATATTATATTCCGAATGCAAATCCAATTACAGGTTATCCTGGATATCCTCCTCCTGGGGCTGGTCTTGTTACCCAAGGTTTTCGAGACCCTAATGGTCAGTTACCTTTTATTGCAACTTTTGACTTACCTGATTTGTCATGCCTTACGAACGATCCAATTAACTATCTTTTGTATTGGCTACCAATTCCTAATAAGTTGCCCAGTGATATCCTGAAGTTCGAGGGTAAGTCAAGAGAAGATCCATCAAATCATGTGATGACTTATCACCTCAGGTGTGAATCTAATTCCATTATCAATGATTCAATTCACTTATGTCTTTTTCAATGCACTCTGATTGGTATTGTTGCCAAATGGTACATTGAGTTACCATGAGGCTCTTTTCATAATTTTAGTCAGTTAGCCACTTCTTTCTTAACTCATTTTTAGTTGCTTTTTAGATACGACAATGGCACGGAATTATTAACTTCATTAAAACAGTCAACGTCCACATATATTTCAGACCATATTCATGAATGGTGATGTAGACGACATTTAGTGAAAGTTTTTATTCCGAATCAAATTTTAGCAGAATGGTTCACTAAATCATTATTACCTAAAATCACTAAATATGTAGCTAAGGAAAGATTTGTTACTGAAGAGCAAGTAATTGTTCAGGCTCAGTATGTTGACCTCGTTTATACGTAGTTAGGTACTTTACGTGAAAAAAATGCAACCTTTTGAAACACAATCAAATAACTGTAGCTCCTTCAGGGTCTCATGCCACTGATGGTATGATTGGTTTAGTTAGTACCAAAAGCAAGAAGAAGTCTTCAAATAATTCTTCTCCTATTATAACTTTACCAGATTCCCTGACAAGAGACTCTTCTGTGGAAATTTCTGCCGATATCCATGTCATAGAATCATGTACGGACAAATCAAAATCCAGTGTTAAGAAGAAGGGGAAGAAGAAAAATAAACAAAACTCAAAAGAGAAATCAAATAAAAATGAATCTACCGACGAGAAACATAAACCTCGCTATCGTTGTCTCATTTGTGATGAGGAGCATTTTACAAGAGACTACCCAGATCGAGCTGAGTTTTTGAAAATTGTCAAAGGTTCTCAAATGATTGTTGTCTTGAAGGATCCTTTTCCTAACCAAGATAGTAAGATGATTGGTTCTTACTCAAATTCCTCAGAAGAGCCCATTATGATGATTTCTCATGTCAGGATTGCGATGCGATCATGAGATTATGATAGTAAAAATTTGTTAGGCCCCTATACTACTAGTGTAACCCCTTATTGTTATTAGTACAATCCCCTTATTATATTGTTGTACCCATGTAGTCCCCATATTGTTACTATTGTACCCATAGAAGCCCACTATTGTTATTATTGTGCCCTTAAATTATTATTATTATGTTGGCTTTGATTACATTATGACCCCTTAGACTCCTATATATAGAAAGGAGGTATTTTCGTTTGTATCATCCAAGAATTATTAATTTGTGTACTGTAATGGAGGTTGGCCCCTCAAAGAGGCTGAATTCTAATGCGTTCAACTATCTTTTCTATCTTTTTGTGAGCTGGTTTCATATCATTTGGTATCAAAGCTTTGGATTCTAGGGTTTCACTGCTCCAAATAAGTCATCATGGAATTTTCGCTAAATTTTTTTTTTTGCAATGTCCCAAAAGTGAAAAAAAAAAATCATTTGAGACAAAATCACACTAAACCTAGAGTCCAAATTTCAAAGCTTGTTGTGCTATATTTGTAGAGATATGATCTGAGGAAGTTGGTCTTTTTGTAGACTCCTGAATTACATTCCAAATAGGTGACCTGGGGAAAATTGTCATAACTTTCTCTCTGAGCATCGGATTGAAATTTTGTAAGAAGGTATAGAAAGAGGACGGATTGTAGTTTCTTGTACATATTGTTCAGAGCCAAAGGTCGAAACAGTGAGACGTGACACTTTATACAAGTTCACTCTTCTGGTAAGGTCTATAATTAGGTCATCGTGGAGATTGTGCATAACTCTACCTTGGAGAATCTAAATTCAATTAGACTGGTGGCATTGGAAAGAGGACATAGAGGGATACTGCAGGTCACTATTTTAGAACTTAAAGATCAAAAAGTATAGAGTTACAGACATTTCTAGATCAAGCTCCTAAAATCAAGAAAAAGCAAGATGAGGAAGTTTGATGGCAAGGATCCGATAAATTGGATACTTCACATGGAGCAATATTTCGATCTACATGGTGTACCACTATTACAAAAGGTATGTATTGCATCCTCATATTTAGAAACGTATCAATTTTTATGGTATAAAGGTCTTTGTTCTCATAAACAACTTGTTACATGGTCAATTTTCATGGAGGAAATGATAGCAGATTGTGAGGATACAAAGAGCAACACCTTCTTTAGAGCAACACCACAACAATTGGAAAGAGTAAAAGGGCTTTGCTACATAGTGGAAAGTAAAATTATGGCAACAAGGAATTCTACCCCTCACAACTATAAAGATGGAAGTGTTGTTTCTTCTAGCCTTCCATAACCTACAAGGGTTACACCACAACAATTGGAAGAAAAAAGAGAAAAAGGGCTCTATTACAATTGTGATAGAAAATTCACTAAAGGTCATAAGTGTGCTGGGAAGAAATTATTTTACATAGATTATGAAAAGGAGGAAGAAAATTATCAAGAAATATCAAAAGAAGAGGATATACGCCAGGACCCAACCCCAGAGAAGGAAGAAATGAATCAGACCATATCTTTTAAAGCATTGGCAAGAATTACCACTACTCAAACTCTCAATATAGAAGGACATATCAAGAAGAAAAAGGTACAAGAAGTGAAAGATCACATCGAGAAAGAAGAAATGAATCCAACCATATCTTGTAATTCATTTGTCGAAATTACCACTCCTCTAACTATCAATATAGAAGGGCATATCAAGAAGAAAAATGTTCAAGAAGTGAAATATCACATTGAGCATCAAGAAATGAATCCGACCATATCTTGTAAAGGATTGGAAGAAATTACCAATCCTCAAACTCTAAAGATAGAATGACATATCAAGAAGAAAAAGGTTCAAGCAGTGAAAGATCACATTGAACATCAATAATAAGTTCTCCAACTTTTAAAGGATAATGCCACTTTGGTGCAAAATTGAATGAAATAACAGGTAGATCAACATCATAATGAAAAATGTTTTGATGTAGGTGATTGGGTATTTTTACTGCTACATCTCAAGCAAGCTATTTATGAGAAGGAAATTTTGGCAATACTATATGCACTTAAGAAATGGCGACCTTACCGAATGGGAAGACACTTCAACATAAAAATTGATCATGATTGACTTAAATACTTTTTAGAACAACTATTAGCTTTAGAAGAACAAAAAAATGGGTCACAAATATGTTGGGTTATGACTTTGACATCATTTGTAGAAAAGGGAAGAAAAATTTTGTTGCAGATGCACTCTCAAGAGAGGATGAAGATGTGGAAGCATTGTTTTCTGCTATTTCTATTATCCAACTAGATTGGATAAATGAAGCAAGGGATGAATGGGAGAAAGAAGAAGAAGTATGGCCACTTATTCAAAAGTTGCAAAAGACCCCAATTCAAACAATATTGCCAAAAATTGAAGAGGAAGGAAAAATCATATTGGAACCTGGAGTAGTCATACAAACAAGAACCCGACAGCTATGGAATTGATCAATTTCAGAGTATCTCATCAAGTGGAAGAACTTACCCATTGAAGATTCCACATGGGAGGACAAGAATTTTTATACAGAAGCATCAAGAACTACTCAAGGATTGAGGACAAAACTTGATGAAGGAGAGGGGCATGTTAGGCCCCTATACTACTAGTGTAACTCCTTATTGTTGTTAGTAAAAGCCCCTTATTATATTGTTGTACCCATGTAATCCCCATATTGTTACTATTGTGCCCCATAGAAGCCCACTATTGTTATTATTGTGCCCTTACATTATTATTGTTATGTCGAATCTGATTACGTTATGACCCCTTAGACTCCTATATATAGAAAGGAGGTATTTTCATTTGTATCATCCAAGAATTTTTCATTTGTGTAATGTAATGGAGGTTATCCCTCGAAGAGGCTAGATTCTAAGGCATTCAACTATCTTTTCTATATTTTTGCGAGTTGGTTTCATACCAAAATCATGTTGGTGGTAAAGAAGCAGAATCTTCTAATTCAAACCCATCAACCTCAACTCCTTATGCTTTTGATATGTTACAGATCGAGAAACCTAACCCTAACTTAGTAATCAAACCACTTGCTCAAGGTATACTTCAAAAGTCAGCTTTCAATCCACATGTAAGAGCTACTCAAAATTATAACATTGTTGAAGACATAGTTATTTCCCCTTTAGTAATGTCGGCTTGCAAGTATTCATATGATTTCATCGAACACTATTGTTTTCGATGATCCTTGGATTGTACCTTCTGATTCTGAGGTGGATTCATTTGGTAATGTGATGCCTTTGAGTCCCTCGAAATTGCATATCAGGCTGTACAGTCATTTTTAGACTCTTATTCAATCGAAACTGATCCAATGAATGTGGTCCATGGGGAATCACTTTCAATATCAACCTTAGCTTCAACAACATTTTCTGATCCTGTTCATACTGATGAGCAGATTCGTGAACTTTTTTCTATTGATGATTTACCATGGGAAAATCTTCATCATCGATCTTCATTTTTACCTGAGCATGATCATTTTGAAAATGATTTTTCATCTATTTTTATAGCTGACTATGTCAAAGAACCATAGAATCCATTGCAACATCCTAATTTTGAGTTAAATTTGGGAAATATCTCTTAAATGGTTCCTATTGACATTTCAGTTAAACCCAGAATTATTGAAAACATTCATATAGGTGCTTCCTGTACGGATGATGAAATCCAAACTTAGAAAGCCATATTTCAAGAATTTCGTGACGTGTTTACCTGGTCTTATGAAGAAATGATAGGAATCAATCCTTCAATTGTTGTCCATGAAATTAAAACTTACCGAGATGCTAAACTTGTCTGACAACATTTGCGTCAGATGAATCCATGAAAAGTTGTTGCTACTAAAATTGAAGTTGAGAAATTACTTCATGCAGGCTTCATTTATCCAATTCCCTTAACAGATTGGTTATCGAATATTGTTCCTGTTAACAAAAAGCAAGGAACAATAAGAATATGTATCGATTATAGAGATATTATTCTAGCTTGTCCTAAAGACAATTATCCAACACCCTATATCGATCAAATTATAGATGATTGTGCCAACAGTGAAATGTTCTCCTTTATGAATGGTTTTTCTGGTTACAATCAAATCAACATACTCCCTACTGATCAACCTAAAATGACTTTCATTTGTCCATGGGGGACATTTTCTTATTGCAAATTACCTTTTGGATTGAAGAATGCTGGAGCAACTTTTCAAAGGGCTATGTCTTACACATTTCATGACATAAAACACATTGTGCAGCCTTATCTCGATGATTTACCTGCCCATTCATTACGTAGAGCTGATCATCTCACTCATTTACGAGCAATCTTTATGAGATGTAGGCATTACCGAATTAGGTTGAATCCACACAAATGTGTTTTCTATATAGAAATGGGTCATTTATTGGGATTTTTCATTTCAAAAGCTGGCATTCGTGTTGATCCCTCGAAATTTGAAGCTATTATCAAATTACCTCCTCCATCGACTCTTTGCCAGCTATAATTTTTGCAAGGGAAAGAAAATCTTTTACATCATTTAATTCCTAACTATGCCAAGATAACGAAAAGTTTTACCAGGTTGTTGAAATAGAATACTCCATTCTTTTGGGATGAGATAGCTAAAAAATATTTTGATGCACTTAAGCACGCGTTGACCCATGCACCGTTATTGCATCCTCCCAACTACAACCAGGATTACGTTTTGTACCTCGCCACTTCTCATTCCACTATTGGAATGGTTTTGGTTCAAGAAGATGAATTCAACAGTGAACATGTGATTTACTATCTTAGTCGAACTCTAAATCCGACTGAACTTAAATATTCACATGTGGAGAAATTGGCTTTATTGGTTGTTCAAGCTATCCAAAGATTTCATCACTACACATTATTACACAAAGCCATGGTAATTTACAACTAGAACCCTATGACGTATATCTTAACCAAACAATTACTAGGGGGGAAGTATTCCAAATGGATAGTTATCCTGCAAGAATTTGACTTGGAATTTGAAAAATTCCAAGGCAAAGAAATCTTTTCTTTTTGTGGAATTGATGTGTGATTTCCCACGTACTGATACTGAAACTGTGGCGGAAGAAACCATTACGGACAAATCCTTGTTTCTTATCAATACTCTTGATCCATGGTATGGAGATATTATTGTTTATCTCGAAACCCAATCTTTTCGGCCTAAAATCTCATGATCTTAGTGACGAAAAATACATTTCCAATCCCAACAATACAATATTATTGGAGATACACTCTATCGTCATGGGGCGGATTCTGTTTTTTGATGTTGTCTAACTCATGAAGAAGCTGAAAAGGTTTTGAATGACTATCACTCTGGAGCATGTGGCAGTCATATGTTTGGGTATGCCACAACCCAAAAGATATTGTGCGATGGTTATTTATGGCCATCCTTATTCAAAGATTGTATCTATGCAGTCTGGAAATGCCACAATTGTCAAAGTTTTTATCGTAAGATATGTGCTCCACCCACTCCTCTCCACCCTATAGTTGTTGTCGGTCCTTTCACAAAGTGGGGTATCGACATTATTACATGTAACTCTCACTCGGCTAGGGGGATGCATATATCATCCTTGCGATAGATTATTTTATTAAGTGGGCTAAGGCGATGCCTACATTTTCGGCAGACGGAAAAAAATATTGCAATATTCACTTTCAATGATATAATTGCTAGATTCGATGCTCCTCAAGCTATTATTACTGATCATGGAAGTCATTTTCAAAACATCATGATGACTGAACTGACATATCAACTTGGCCTACGTCATGATATTTCTACTCCATATTACCCATAGGCTAATGGTCTGGTTGAAGCTATCAATAAAGTTCTAGTCAGTATGATCCAACGAATCATTGGTATTCATAGGTCGAATTGGCATAACATGTTATTTTCAGCACTTTGGGCATATCAAACCTCAGTAAAAACGTCAACTGGTTTCACTCCTTTTCAACTGGTTTATGGTTTGGAAGTAATGTTACCCATTGAATGCAAAATTCCATCATTGCAAATAGCCATATAATTACTCCTAGTCACTTCCAAAGAGGAGAAACATTTGTTGTACTTAGCTCAACTAGATGACAATCGACATGATGCTGCATTAGCAATTGAAACTCATGCGAAATGAATAAAAGCTCCGTACGACCGAAATTTTAGAGCTCATAATTTTTTAGAAGGAGGCCTAGTCCTACTATATGATCAAGCAAATGACAAGCTAAGGGCTGGAAAATTTGTACCTATGTGGCATAGTCCTTATATTTTTAAGCAAAAGCTAGCAAAAGGGGCCTATGAATTGGTAGATTTTGACGGTGTTTCTTTAGGTAAACCTAGAAATGGGTTTTATCTGAAGAGTTATTATGCTTAAACCTTGGTGTGGAGATTTTTGTTAGAATAATTTCTTTCTAGCTGGTGTGTTTTAGATTAGAAATGTGTGCCTAGTTTAGAGAGTGCTTTTATCATTATTCCTACTTATCTTGATTTTACTCTTTATATTGCAGATGTTGACGTCTCGTCAAACATATATTGGTTTTGCTGATGGTGCTTGTCATAATAAACAGAACATTTCTTCTGCAGCTTTAGATTTTGAACTCGTTGTATTACAACTTAACAAGTTTTATGCCATTAGAAATCCAGTGTTATTAAGATTATTTTTGATATTTCATCTCTTGGAATGTGAATTTGATTATATTGAATATCATCATATTCCAATATATTTAAATACATTAGCAGATGCATTTTCTTCTCGTATGTTAAATAGACATTTGCAATAATCAAAATAGTAAATTTAAAAACATTCCATAACATGTTATACAAGATAGCCAGTAATAGTGATATATCATAGCATAGAAGTATGTCAAATATACATTCTCTTTGATCATAGGTTGAAAAACACCTTATGATCGGCAAAAATTATAATACAAAAAGACATAAAATTCCGTGTGAGTCTACAAAAGAAATCATCTTATCCCTAGTGATGATCACGATAAGAAATCACTACTCGGGCCACCCTACAAAGGAACCTCCTAAAAGGTCCTGGGACCCCAATCACATATCACTGTAACTTAAGTGGAATACCATCTATGCTAGTCTCTAGAATATCTGCTCTCAAATGCTCTAGATGATCCTCCAATTTGCTCAGGGTCTCCATAGATTGGTCCTGTGGGGCTGGTATTGCTATAGATGGATGTCTCCTCTCATAAGGATGGAGAGCGGCTGGTCATCGTGGACCCACATCTGCATTTAAAACTTTTTATTATCAGTTTTGGATGATTTAAAAAACAAAAAAAAAGAATAGTTAAAACTTAGAAAGTGTTGAAAATGATTTTACCTGAATCATCCCACTACTCTCCTCGTGAAAGAGCCATGTCTAGGTTAGCATGATAATCCATCCTAGCATATGGAAAATCTTGAATCACAAAAAGTTGGTTCCTCAACCAACGAAAATACTCAGGTGGAAATTGAACAACCTCTGAACCCTCCTCAGGATGACGGGCCATCATTGCAACCCAACGCATTATCTTATGCTCTCGAGGAAGACTAGCCTCAACAGAAATCTGATGTGGGACCAACATAGGTACCCTCTCTAGACCAAATCTCACAACTAGGAAACCATATCCAAATTTTTTTAGTTGTCCATTCTTGCTCTAGTTCATTGGCCTTTTACATTCGCCAACACAGCCTCGCACCAGTTGAAGATGGTACCTCGATAACAGTCTACTGCCATTTGCATATGGGATCCGGTAGCTACATGTAATGCTACACTTCCTCATAGTCTGGTGATAGTGAATGCAATAACCTTAAGTTCATGATGGGAAATAGTTTTAATATCGATCCATTTGTCCTCTGTTTCATCATTGCAAAACTCCAATTGGAGACTAACGACAGACTGGCCACCTAGCCTAGTCATAAAAAGAGATAATCATTCACCTCTCTTGGGTAAAATAGTTAAGAAATATATGTCCTCTAGCTTAATTTCAAGCTGGTGGCCACCAATCATGAAACACTAGTCCTGTATGTTCCACCTGTCTACCAACCATTGCAAAAAGTGTACTTGGGCCCTCATGCCGGGTATGGCCCAGAATTTAAATATTTTGCATGCTTTTAATGCCTGTATTATAGGTGGATGAATTAATGCGGCAAGGTCCACATCCTCATGCTCGTATTCCTGCCAAATAAGAATTTTTTACATCCTAGATTGCAAAAAGGACGTATTAGAACAATTTAGTTCAAAACAACTTTGTGCGGAAATGGAGAAATTTGAAATTTTAAAACCTATTTCACGGGGTTCGCACTCGCTGGTTATAGACAGAGTGTAGGTCCACACTCATCGTAAGCAATAGGTGCGGACCCATGACCTTTTCCTTTGTAGAAAAACGTTGAGGTCCGTAGGGGCCGCATGTTGCACCTGCGGACTCCCACGAGCATTTTTCTAAAGCAAATTCTCCTTAAAAAGTCAATTTTTAAAGCCTTAAATGAAATGTAAATGGTTAAAATGCAAGATAGGGATGATGTGAATTACATGGAGTTGATGGTTTTCGATTCCAACGGATGGATTTTCCATAATCTTCACAGGAAGTTCCTTACCCAAAAGCTCTCACTTCTCACTCTAAAATCAAACGGTAAAAATGAATTTACAAAAGCCCTTTTTATAAGCTTTTTTGAATAAATGAATTTTTAATTTATTTATTTTTCACTTTAAAAACGCAATTTTTGATGCATTTTTATTTATTTTAAATAGGTATGAGTAATGTTTTGAGTTTTTGCACAGAATATTGGATCTTCAGGGATAATTGACCATTTTCAACCAAGAGCATACTTTTTCACTTTTCCGGACTCTTCCAAAATTTATGAAAAAGAAAAACATTGGATTCCTCTTTAAGCTCTTTTCTGACTCGTAAAATATGAAAAGATTTCTGAGTTTTTCCTTTTTAAACTCATTAAACAGAATTAAAAAGGTGGTCCACTTATAGCTCTTTTCTGACCATATAAACATGAAAAGATCGCAGGACTTTTCTCGTTTCAAGTTCAATATTGATTTTAAAATGACGTGTCTTTGATCTTTTTTTTACTTTTTCAGATTGGAGCTACTAATTATGAAAAGTACTCCTTAATCGTAATGGTCAAGCGGTTCTCTCAAGTATTATTTTATACTTTTTTGGGCTTGGGGGACACAAATTTATGAAAAGGGACACCCATGGAGTTTCCTTAAGTTTTTCTTCTGACTCCCTAAAATTGAAAAAGACCGAGTTTTTCCTATACTGGACTTGTTAAAATTTAACAGTAAAGGACTTGTTTAATTTTAAATAGGAACAAACTACTCCTTCTTAGGGTTCAAATTTTAAACTAAGTTGGACTCATCCGAAGGATGAGCTTATAACCAAGCAAATGCTATCCTCCTCAAGCTTGTAAAAAAAAAGAGGTACTTCCCAGAAATGGTGGGGGAAAAGAGAGAAAAATGAACCTATTTGTTATACTTTGTGTTTTAGAAAAGTAGTTAACCACTCTTGAACATGACACTTTTTGTTTACTTGGGTTGGGAAATCCTTTGCCTAACAGTTAATCAAACCATATTGAAAGTCTTCAACCAGTTTCTGGGTATTAGCCTTGGGTCAATTGTCACCAAACCATATGTAGTGTTGTTATGTGTTCAAGAGATTAGCTCAAATAAACCATTCATTTGGAAAATATCTATCATCCATTTTGACCATCCCTGAGTTAGTCCTTGCCAAATATATTTCTTCAAAACTTGATCTATGATTTTGTGTTGTGGGCTTGCCTACGACATATCGCTTTCTATTGACTTTAGCTCATTATCTAGAAAGATGATCTAGAAATCATCAATACCTTGGAATCTACATGCCCTAATGATAAGTTTCTCACCTTCAACAACAGGTTTCATCATTGAACTTCGATCAAAGGATTCTATGACATGTTCGACATCAGTTCATTTATTCACATTTCATGGATTGTACTGAGTACTTTGAGATCCATTGACATTATTGGTGGTTTCTCTCACACTTACTAACAGTTCACATCATTGACTAGTAATCAAGTGGTTTCTAACATGTTCAACTTCGACACATTCATTCACATGGATACAATCGTACTAGTTCGGGAAGCAGAAATCAAGACCTTGGATCTAGTTTCTACCATCCAGGCTGTGAGGAATTTTGTTATTCATTATACAATGGACTATTCATAAACAGATGGCTACACCCATACTGTGTCTACATATGTCTATACTCGTGATGTATTACAAAATCATTCCTATATCAGAACACTTTAGTTAGTTTTCTAGTCAGTTTTGATTTGAGCATGGGAATGCCTACCTTAGTGATGATATGTTCACATATAAATATTTTTCATTAGATGTTTTTATAGGTTTTTACTGGGGTGTGCATAGAATGATCCTTGAAATGATAAAGTATTTCACTCTTCTTAGATGACAAATTCTATCCTCATCTATTACAGACTTTTCACTTTAGGGGGCAATCTGTTGCACAAAAAATTGTCACCTTGACATTCTGCAATCTGTGTGAGTCCATTACCACTCATACCTTCCTCCTTTGTAATTATTAAGCCTCAGTACTTCATATCAAGCCTTGAAAATAAGAGAAAGCCCTTAAAAGTCTCTAAAACTTTGGTTCCGTACCTTCTCTTGTCATTACCTACAGTCCCACACCTAATGGTCATGTCCCCTGTGCACTCGACCGCTCTGTCTGTGTGTTATGGGTGCAGACCCCTGTAAAAGTTAAAAAGGTGCAAGTATATTCTTAAAAACTCACTTTGAGTCATTTCTATAAGCTTTTGGAAGGAATCTTAAGGTGGCAATTTCGCTCTTTTAAGGTTAATGCATCCCATACCTTAAGGAGCTAACCCCTTGATGTGAGGAGATTATCCCTTTGAAGGAGGATTCTATCCCTTCATAGGTGGACCTGTAACCTCCTTCCTTTGCACTATAAAATGAAGCATTGGGCTGGTTACTAGGGAGGTTAAAAAGCTGAATATTTTTGAGGTGAAATACTTCTGGAACTTAGTCTTCCTAATTGAGCTTTTGTGAGGAGAGATTACATACCTCTTTGATCTCATTTAGAAGAGTGTGAGGCTTGTCAAAGTAAAGGAGATTCTTGTTTCAGACCCTGGGAAGAGTTGGCACAACATCAAGGCACCAAAGGTTGTAAGGTTCTTCTATTTCAATGTTAATACAAATAAGTTTATTTTTCTCAAATAAGCAGTGCTTTATGGTTTATTTTATGGATTCCTTTATCACCATAATGAATATGATTTATGATATTAGCTATGCAGGTATTATTTGATGCGTGCTTGTTTGTGATTGCAGGTTCTCAAAAGGAAACTCTTTTGGAAGATTGAAGGATGGCTACTACAAACTAGTGTTGGACTTAAGGTAGGGTCTAAACACCTCTAGAGTTTTTATTAATGAATCACAAAATGTTTAGAGAAAGGTAGATTTGTTTTTCCTGCTTGTTGCTAGATATATTTTGATACTAGGGAGATTGGCCTTGTCCACAAGATCGATTTATTGGACCAACAGTGAATAAATTATTCCTATAGAAAAATTTGTATAACCTGAGAATGAAAGATGGAGACTCCATGACAAAGCATCTGAACACATTTAACACTGTGGTAAGTCAGTTCACATTTGTTGATATTAAAATTTCATATGAAGATATGTGCATTAGTTTGTTGTGCTCTCTAACAGATTCGTATGATAGTTTAGTTATTGAAATAGGTAGCAATGCAACTGGCTTGCAGTTTGATGAAATAGTCTCATCCTTGTTGACGAAGGAGATGACATGGAAAAATATGGAGAACAAGAATGGTGATGCCTTGTCTGTACAAGGATGGTCCCAGAACGGAAACAAAAATCAGTCATCAAGTGGGAGATCTAAATCTAGAGAGAGATCTAAATCTCTAGGAAAACCTGTAAAGGTGGTGTGTTATGCGAAACGGAAGAGCACTACAAAAGGGACTGTAAATCTAAAGCTCCTGATGAAGGAAATGGATCTGATGATGCTCCTTCTGCAGAGGTGAAAACCACCTCAGATGAAGGTGGGGATGTGTACTTGGCTTCTTAAAGTACACATGTAGATCATCAGGCATGGTTGATTGACTTAGGTGCATCCTTTCACTTCAGTCCCCATAGAGAGTGGTTTTGTGAGTATGAGAAATACAATGGCGGTGATGCCTTATTAGGGGATGATAGGAAGGCTAGAATCATTGGTTGTGGAAAAGTAAAGTTGAAGTCATAAGGTGGAAGGGTTACAACACTTCTGGGTGTTCTGCATATTCTTGCATTGGCTAAAAATTTGATTTCTATAAGCAAGTTGGATGATGCAGATGTAAAAACAGTGTTCGAGAAGGATACCTGCAATATGGTTCAGGGAGCACTAGTATTGATGTGGGGAGTTCGGATTGGAATTCTATACAAGCTGCAAGGTAGCACTATTTTTAATGGGTGCAACAGTTCTGTGGTTCCTGAAAGTGGAGTAGAAAATCTAGTGTTCTCTGGAAAGAAGACCATGATGTGGCATCAAAGGCTTGGACATATTGGAGAGAAGGGTCTTCGAATACTTCATGGAAAATGTATGGTAGAAGGTATGAGTAATAACTCTTTAGATTTTGATTTCTATGAAAATTGTGTATATGGAAGCAAAATCGAGTGAGTTTCCCCTCCAGTGGTAAGAGGGAGAAATAGATATTAGAGCTTGTGCACAGTGATGTGTTTAGACCTGTGAAGGTTCCATCAATGGGTAAGTCTATGTAGTATGTATCATTTATAGATGACTTCTGAAGGAATACATGGATATATTTCCTTAAGAAGAAATCTAAAGTCTTTGACAAGTTTAAAGAATTCAAGGTTCTGGTGGAAAACCAGATAGAGAAGAAGATAAAGGTACTGAGGACAGATAATGATGGAGAGTTTCGCAGTAAGGAATTTAAAGAATTCTATAAGAAGTGTGGTATAGCATGACAGAAGGCTACTCCATATACACATTAGGGAAATTGAGTTGCAGAAAGAGTGAACAAGATGTTGATGGAAAGGGCAAGAAGCATGCTCAATGGTGATGGGATAGGACAAGAATTCTAGGCAGAGGTGGTAGAGATAGCATGTTACCTAGTCAACAGATCACCTTCATCAGTGTTGGAGGATAAGACTGCACAAGAGGTATGCAATGTTAAGAAACTCTCTTTTTCACATCTAACGGTATTTGGATGTGATGCATATGTACAATTTCCAAAGGAGAAATGAATCAAATTGGATAGTAAATATGAAAAGTGCATCTTTATTGGGTATAAGGATGGTTTAAAGGGTTATAAGGTTTGGAACCCAATAAGAAGGAAAGTTGTGTACAACTGAGATGTGGTGTTCAGAGAGGTAAAAGATGTTATTAAACATGAACCAAAAGAACCTGAGAAGATAGTGTTTGAGCTAAAGGATGAGGAATCACACTCTATAGTGAAGGAGGAATCAGAAGATGAAGAGCCACAAACTCCGGGTGTGTGAAGATCAGTTCGAGAAAGTGTTAACACCCAAGTTGTTCCCTTTGACTCCCAAGGGAATACGGCCGGGGTAACCACTAACCAATATTTGGATTACAGCTTCTAGCCCAAC
>APFE030420220.1:0-23907 GCA_000404065.3 Pinus taeda | reverse complement strand
GGGATTTCTAGCTGGAGGATGATGTTGGGTCAGAACATATGGTTGTAATCCTCTTGCTACTTTTCATCTTAATAAATCTATTCTAGTTTTCCTCCATATTCTTGTGTACTTGTTTATATATGCATTTATATGGTTAACACACATCTGGTCTTGTGTTATTTATGAATATAGGTCTTTTTTCTTCGATAGTAGTATGTTGCTGTGATTCCACAGGTGCTCTTTGAAGCTGGACAGACGAAGAAGAAGTGGCAAAGCTCTATCAAGAAGGAGAGGAAATCAAGCACAAGACTAAGGTTGGTCTCCTTGGTCCCCCTCTTGTCTATTTTCATAAAGGAAAACGAAAGTAGACTTTACTTGTTTTTTTCTAAGATAGCCACCCATCTTAGTGGGAATAGCAGCATCTGAGTGGACACTATCCCAGTAACAATATGGTACGATGGTCAACACTTGTAAGGCCAATGGACAAAGGAGGTTGGGGTTTCATAGATACATCCACTTTTCACAAGGATTTGACTATTAAAAATATGTGGAGGGAAGTGTCTGAAAATGGTGTGTGGTCTCATATCATTAAGGAAAAATATATGTTTGGCCAAAATTTCTCCTCGCAGATTAGCAGTGGTGCGAAGAAGAAATCTGTTATATCACACATATGGAGAAGTATGATGCACACTCTGTTGAGAAATCTAGGGCATAGAAATTAGGTGATTTCTCTTGTAACGATAACTTCTTAAGAATGCTTTCTGCTCCTTTAGATTATTATCTTCTCTTTAGTTAGATTATTATAGTGTTATTCATCAAACAGATTGATCTAAAATGGATCTTAAACAATCCTTTTAAAAGCCTTCAAATATGTTAAAACCACAAAAAACAACATCAGGGTTAAATCACAGCAATAAAGCATTGATATCGCATCAGAGAAATCCAAGCAGTGTTAATGGGCCTTAGCCTTAAGAAAAATGTGATAGCAATACAAGTGAAACAATGTGAACCGTTGATCAAGCACACAGATCAATGTTCTAGATCAACTACCAAAATCACGTCGCATGGAATGTAAGGGAGGACTTCACACAGGCGAACCCGAAGGAGTTATGAAATAAAATAGTGAAGGATTTAGTTCCATGGTAAGCAGTATTTTGGGTGGGCTTCAGGCGGTAAGTGGCATTGGAGAGGCTCCGCCCAATTCCATGCACTAACCGACATGTAGCACACCGCAGGAGAGAGAAAACCACTCTTTCGGGTGGGTAATCTCTGTGCAAGTGGGCCACCCAAAATGATCATCAACCATGGATTATTGATCATTGATCAGATGGTGGATGATGAACGAGCTGTTTTACAGGCTTGATAGGGTTATATATGCGGCATTATAAAATTTGAAATATGATATACGACATTTTGTCAGGTTTTTCTGTGTTTTAGTGTATTTTTGTTTTTGAATGAGAAGTGTATTTATGGGGATTTTAACCCGCACCCAAAGACCCTGCCATTTGTAAACAAATGTCTGGTGCCTTAAGCATTTATTACAATGAGTGTTTAATGCTCAAAAGGGAGATGAACGAATAGGGGCTGGGAGCCTGAGAGCCTGAAATGGAGGAAAAAAAAGAGCGCAAATAAGCTTAAAAAGCCATCCCATAATAGAACAGAGAGAATTCAGAGTTCAGAGACAAAGGGGAGACAAAGAGTCAGAGAAACACACAACTACAAACAGTTGATTAGAAGCACTAAGAGGGAGAGTCTGTGCACTCTTTAGACTTGAGGTTTTTGAGTGAAATCCCTATGTAATATCATTATTGTTGTGTTATGGATCTGATTGAGCTCACACCTGTAAACTCTGTTCTTGAAGACATAATATAAAGGTTGACACTGAAAGCTGGGCCAGGAGACGTAACCAGGGGGTTTGGTGAACTCCTTCTTTATTTTTACTGTGTTGATGTGCATGTATTATGTTTTATAACTGTTCATGGTCTATGTTATTCACAATCTTTTCGATCCGCTGCACTAAATAATATAGGCATTCCTGCATATGAGTCTGTAATACCTTTTCTTCTTGATTTAACATCCAAGTTCGGATCAAATGGTATCAGAGCATTTGGTTTTGTTAAGGTTAGACAAGCTTGTGTTGGATTTTGAATGCTAACTAGATTAATGCTCAGACTAGGAGAAGGAGAACTTGTTGAGGCTAATCCAGAGATTGGAAGAGTATATCCTCATAGGAGAATGGTAGAAGAAGCTCCATTGGGATCAGAATATCAGTATATAGAAAGTTTTATGACAATCCGAGCTATGTTAGAAGAGATGTATCTATAGTTTAAGAAGGGTCGAGGTGAAATCACTTCAACACCTAAACCAAACAAAGGAGCAGAGGAACCTTTTCTAGTTGCCCCTCCAGAAGGCAAAGGGAAAGGGGAAATTCCTCCTCCACCATCTCCTCCATCATCACCTCCGCATCCTCATCTTCTAGCTCTTCTAAGAAGAAGAAGAAGACTTATTTAATCAAATTAGATGTGAAGTTTGATTTGCCAATTTATGATGGAGAACTCAATGCAGAAAAGCTAGATAATTGGATAAGACAAATTGATGTATATTGTAGGGTACAAAACGTTGATTCAGAAAGGAAGAATATTTAGCTGGCTAGACTTCAACTTGGAGGAACTGAACTAGTATGGTGGGAAGGCAAGACACAAGCTAATCTGCAAAAAAATGGTAAAATCACTTCTACCTGGAATGAATTTGTTTCTGTTATCAAAAAGAAATTCTATCCTTTAGCTTACGTGTAGCAGGCAATGATGAGTTGGCAAACTCTTCGTCAATTGAAGGGTCAAAGTGTACAAATTTATACTCAAGAATTCAGAAAGAGAGCTTTAAGTGTAGGTATATCATTAGACTCACCTAAGACTTTATTAAAGTATATAGGTGGTCTTGATAGCTATTTAAAGCATACTATTCTCATGTTTAATCCCACTAGCTTAGATGATGTATCAGTTCAAGCGACACATCTAGAAGCTAGAGGTAAGAATGTAAACCTAGAGGTTGGGGGATCATCTAAATATTCTATAAGCAAGAGCAAGGAAAAGAAGAAACTTAAATGGAAGGAGAGGAAAGCAAACACTGTAAATAAGGATAAACCTCCATGCATTCATTTCAAGAAAGAAGGACACGATGAGGCACACTGTTGGTTTTTGCATCCAGAACTAAAACCTATGAAGTTCGGTGGAAAGGAAAAAAATAATGTTGTTGCTATTAAATAGGACTTGGGATTAGATTTAGGCGATGAAGCAATAGTTACAGCCACAGGTATTAAAGGTAAAGATTCTGAAGCATCCACGAGTAATTCTGCACAATCTGTTGATAATGAAAATAATGAGAGGGAAATAAATGAGCGTTTTCATATTAGAGTGATCTCCAAGTATAATAAGATTGATACTTTATTTGATAGTGGATCACAAGTAAATTTGATTTCTGAAACAATTGTAAAGAATTTGGGATTACAAACAAAACCTCATGAGAAGCCATATCCATTAGGTTGGGCGTGTGATAAAACAAAGCTACAAGTAACGAGACAATGTAAACTTAGGTTTGCTATTGGATCGACATTTGTAGATGAGGTTGAGTTAGATATAGTTCCATTGGATATATGTGGTATTGCTTTGGGAAATCCATACTTGTATGATAGAAAAGCTATTTTCTATAGAGCTGAGAATAAGTATCAACTCACTAAAGATAGAATAGAATATATTGTAAGAGCTCATAAACTCAAAGATAACTATTCTCTCATAAACTCAGGACAGATGAAAAGAATTGTGAATTCAAGCAGTTTTTACTAATGGTTGTAAAGGCAAAGGATCCTAAAAAATCCAATGCATTTGAAGGTTGTGATTCTAAACAGAAAGCTAATATAGTTAAACTTGTTTCAAAATATGATGTTCTATTTCAAGAACCTAAAGGTCTGCCACCCAAGCGAGAAATAGTACATGATATTTATTTGCAGCAAGATGCTTCATTACCTAACATTGGAATGTATAGGTTGTCATCTTTAGAGAATGCAGAGATAAAGAAACAGGTACAGGAGTTGCTCGATAAAGGGTTTATACAACCAGGTACATCACCATGTGGATCTCCAATCATGATGGTGAGAAAGAAAGATGGTTTGTGGAGAATGTGCATTGATTATAGAGCACTAAATAAAATAACGCTCAAGAATCATTATTATCTCCCTCGTATTGATGATTTATTAGATCAATTGAAAGAAGCAGTTTACTTTTCTAAGTTATACTTGCAAAGTGGTTATCGTTAGGTCAGGTAAGACATGGGAAGACCATGTAAAGCACACTTTAGATGTTTTAAAGAGAGAAAACCTCTATGTAAAACTGTCAAAATGTGAATTTGGTAGAACATCTTTAAATTATTTGGGTCATATTGTAGGGGGTGGTGAATTGAAGATAGATCCCTCTAAAGTTGAAGTCACTGTGAACAGGGCTAAACCCAAATCTACTATAGAGGTTAGAAGTCTCCTAGAGGCAGCACAATACTGGAGAAAGTTTATTGCTAACTTTTCTTTGATTGTAGCTCCATTACATGCTTTAACAAGATTGAAATAGGTGTTTAAGTGGGGAGGCAAATAGCAGAAAGCCTTTGACACCTTAAAAGAGAAAATCAGTACAACACTAACACTAGCACTACCAGATCTTTATAGGTGGATGGGTTTTCAACAACGATTTCATCTTGTCATCAGATATAAGAAAGGCATACACAATAAGGTTGTAGACATCTTATCAAGACCAATCATAAACGCATCTACTATACTTAAGCATAACTCAGTAATGCATGAAAGGTACATTGAGCAATATGCTCAAGATGTAGATTTTAAAGATGTATATGCATCTTTAAGTCATGGAAAGCAAGTAGAAGAATTGGATTATGATGTAAAAGACCAACTCTTATATCATTTGGGAAAGTTATGCATTCCACAAACTGAAAGAGTTAACATAATTCGAGAAGCACATACTTCTCTCATATCAAGTCATTTTGGTGTAAGTAAAACAGTTTCACAACTGCAAAGGTTTTGTTATTGGCCAAGAATGCATGAGATAGTTTCTAGATATATTAAAGCATGTACCATGTGTGCTACAAGCAAGCCCAACAATCAGAAATTACGCTTGTAAAATCCACTTCCAATTCCTTCTCGTCCTTCGGAAAGTGTTTCCACGGATTTTGTTGGGGGATTGCCAAAGTCTAGGAAAGGCCATGATTATTTGTATGTTTTGTGGATAGGTTCAATAAAATGTGTCTTTTGATACCATGTAACAAGCAGGTTACAGCTAAACAAACAAAAATGTTGTTCTTTCAGAATGTATGGGTTCATTTTGGGTTACCCACTTCTATTGTATCTGATCGAGATTCTCGATTTGTTGGGAAGTTTTGGTCAAATCTATGGGAGTTAATGGACACCAAGTTGAAGAAGAGCACACCATTTCATCCACAAACAGATGGTCAGACAGAAGTGGTCAACAGGACAGTGATCTAGTTGCTCAGAGGTTATTGTTGTAGGATTTAACTCTGTACAAAAATTACCTGCACATGAATTCTAAAACACATAGAGTAAACAATGCGAGAGCATAACACATAAAACACATATACACAGAGATTTTCCCGTGGATCTCAAAACCAGGACTACTAGCTTGATTTTTCATTACGTTCCTTCCAATGTTACAATACATATTTATACAGTTCGAAGCATCCAATACCATGGACTGAAAACCATCGCGTCCAAAACCATGGACCGAAAACCATAGGTAGTTCCGCCCAACCTAATATAGGGTCCAAAAAAATAATTATCGGGGCATTGCCCTAGACCCCGTAGAGGGGGCCAGGTAGCCCCTCTCTAACCCCCCAGTTCACTACGTAGGTTAGTCGTGGAAAGAATATAACACAAGCCAACAATTGTAGCAAGCATCCCAAGCTTTGGGATGAGAATTTGTGTTATGTGCAACATGCTTGCAATCGTGCCAAGAACTCTTCTACTAAGAGATCTCATTTTGAGACTTGTTTTGGTTTTATACCAAAGTCTCCCTTGGATTTTTCTTTGGTAAATACGTAGTAGTTGATGGACACAGTGATGTGGACAAAGCAACCAAGTTGATTAAACAAATCCAGGAAATTCACGAGGCAGTATAGGAACATCTGGAAAGAAGTCAAGCCAAGTACAAAGCAAGACATGACAAGCATCAAGTTGAGCATAGTTTCCAAGTTGGTGATCAAGTCTGGCTGTACATCAACAAAGACATAATGTAGGGTGAAGGTAAAAAGCTAAAATCAATAAGGTATAGACCTTTCAAGATACTTGATAAGATTGGTGAAAACACTTTCTACCTTGATTTGCTAGCTTATATGCAGATCTATTCAACCGTTAATGTAGAAAACTTAAGATTATATGAACCTTCATTGATTGAGGATCCTAAAGAGAGAAGTCAGCGGCCTTCTATTGAGGATTTGTTGCCTGAATATCTTAATGAGTTACAGGAGGACATAGTTCTGGATAGGAAGGTAAGAACTACACGTCAAGGGGATGTTGAGTACGTGAGAGTAGGACTCAAAGGTTCAAGTCCAAGCAAGGCACGATGGATAGAAATTGGACAAGTGAGGGAACTGAATCCTCACTTGATCGATGCCTAAAACCAACTTTTGGTGGTTCAAAATCTTTTTAGTGGGAAGGCGTGATCCAAAATGGATCTTAAACAACCTTTTTAAAATCCTTCAAATATGTTAAAACCATAGAAAACAACATCGGGGTTAAATCACAACAATAAAGAATTGATATCGCATCGGAGAAAGCCAAGCAATGTTAACGGGCCTTAGCCTTAAGAAAAATGTGATAGCGATACAAGTGAAACAACGTGAACCATTGATCGAGTGTGTAGATCAACGGTCCAGATCAACTACCAAAATCGCATCGCATGGAACCTAAGTGAGGACTTCACACAGGCGGACCTAAAGGAGTTATGAAATAAAATAGCGAAGGATTTGAGTTCTGTGGTAAGCGGTATTTCGGGCGGGCTTCAGGTTGTAAGTGGTATTGTAGAGGCTCCGCCTGATTCCATGCACAGGCCAACACGTAGCACAATGCAAGAGAGCGAAAATCACTTTTTCAAGAAAGTAATATCCGTGCAAGTGGGTCGCCCAAAATGATCGTCAACCATGTCTAATCGATCACTGAATAGATGGTGGACAATGAACGAGCTGTTTTACGGACCCAACAGGGTTATAGAAGTGACACTATAAAATTTGAGATCCGATATGCGGTGTTTTGTTGAGTTTCTCTATGTTTTAGTGTATTTCCATTTTTGAACAAGAAGTGTATTTTTGGGGATTTTCACTCGCGCCCAAAGGTCCTTCCATTTTTAAACAACTTTCTAGTGCCTTAAGTGTTTATTACAATGAGTGTTTAATGCTAAAAAGGGAGATGAATGGACAGGGGCTAGGAGCCTGAGAGCTGAAAATGGAGGTGAACAGACAACGACGATAAGCTTAAAAATCCATCCCATAACAAAATAGAGACAAGTCAGAGTTCAGAGATAGAGGGGAGACAGAGAGTCAGAGAAACACACAACTATTAACAGTTGATTAGAGGCACTAAGAGGGAGAGTCTGTGCACTCTTTAGACTCGAGATTTTTGAGTGAAATCCCTGTGTAATATCATTGTTGTTGTGTTATGGCTCTCATTGAGCTCACACCTATAAAATCTATTCTTGAAGACATAATATAAAGGTTGCTGAAAGCTGGACCGGGAGACGTAGAGAGGGGGTCTGGTGAACTCCGTCATTATTCTAACTATGTTGATGTGTGTGTATTATGTTTTATAATTGTTCATTATCTATGTTATTCGCAATCTATTTTATCCATTGCAATAAATAATATAGGCATTCCTGCACATGAGTCTATAATAGCTTTTCTTCTTGATTTAACATCCGAGTTCGGATCACAAATACCGAAGCATAAACAATAAAGAGACAAGAGACACATAATATAGGTGATCAGTCACGGCCAAAACCTCTCCCACTTGAGAGGAAAACCCAAACGAATTCTTCTCATTATAGAGACTTCACTTGATTAATACCAAGACCAAGACGCTTGATCTATTTGACCTCTCCAAGACCATTGCACCAAGCTTCTTATTTTGACTTATATTTCTTAACAGATTCAATGATAGTCAACTACCTGTTTCTACTTTATGCCTCTACTACTTTTCAGATCTCGACTTCCTTTTCTCTGTTTCAGACCTGCAACTTCTCAACCCTAATTCAGAAACCCTAGTACATGTCGATGACCTTCTCTTGTACCTTAATTTCCTTCTCTTTAGGTGGAGGCTACTCCCTTGACAACTCAGCTTAAGATACTACTTAGTTTTCTCCTTGACTTGACCTTCAAAAGGGACTGTAGTACTTCAGTTTTTTCTCTTATAGATATGATCTATACTTCGTACCTATGGAGTGATTCAACCCAAAACAGACCCAAAAATAATGCTAAGGACATCACTCTTTCTTTCCTTCTCTTCGTTGGTTAAGAGCCTGCTTTCCTAATGATTCTTGCACTCCTTATTGCATACTTCTCCTTGACTAAAATTATGTCCTTGAAATGAGGTCAAGTTTCCCTATTTATAGTGGGTTTCCCATGTAAACTGGTCTACTTGAGTTATGTGTGAGCCAACATGTCCTTTAGTGAAGCTTCATAATCTCATTTAAGGCCAACTTGAAGGAGATGCTTGAGCTTGATCTTGGAGGGTCCCTTTGATTCTTTCATTGACTCACATATATTCGTAACATGCCCAAGAAGGGTCTTCCATACATAACATTGACTCAATAGAATATTATGACTTGATGACAAACCCAAAGGCTCACAATGGGAACCTTAACTAAAATAAAATTCCTTGATCATGAAACCCATGATTCAAGCATTACAAAAATAATTTTATTTTCTTTACATCAATTACATAAAATCATATTTACACATGTTATTATGAATACCAAACCTAGTTACACTTTTCAACGCGCTCTACATTGGATGTTGGGGTTTGTCCGTTGGGGGGCTGGTGATGGATCCAAGATCAAAATTGGATTAGCTGCCATCATGGGAAGGCTGGAAATCATTCGTTATCCCTTCATCTATTGCAAATCCTTTATAGAAAGGACATTATCTGCTTGTAGCGGATATATTTTTCAGGGACTCAAAAAATTGATCAATAGAGTTGGAGAAGGGCCAAATATCTTGGCATACCAGAGACATATCATGAGGAATGGGGGTCACACGTAGTGCAACTTCAATCTATTGGCATCACTCTTGGTGATAAGAAAGACTATATGATATGGGGGGTAAAATGAAAAAGAACAATTTGATGGTCCAAGACATCTACTTGAAGTTGCCAAGGTCCGAGAGGATCAATGACTATAATAAGCATCTATGGGATATATGGAGATTGAATCTCCCAAACAATTTAAAATATGTTTGCTCGCTAGTAGAACATGATCGTATATTAACATGGGACAACTTACAAAAGCGTGGGTTCATTGGTCTTGGAATATGCCCTCTATGCATGGCGAGGGGAGGAGATATAGATCATTTATTAATCAAATGCTCGTATGCGAAGCTGATTTGGGATGTTGTTATGGAATAAATGAAGCTTCCTTTTGTTAGCACTTATCCACCTTTTTCCATATGTATTTTTTCATGGTTCACTTCACACGGGAAGTATAGGCCCCTCCCATTATATATCATATGTATTATATGGCAAAGTAGGAACGAAACCTTTTTTATCAGAAAATTGCGATTGTTAGAGAAGCCATTATGAAGACAATTGCTTTTTCAATGAGATCGGGCTGTTGATCAAGTCTAACAGAAACAAGAAATGAAAATTCATTGATATTTGGAAAGAATATGCTGTTGGATTTTTTTTACGGAGCCAACAATCGAAGGAAATGTGGATGTGGTGCACTCATAGTTACTAAGCCTAATAATTTCTTCCACTTTTGTTGGGAGGGAGGAATGGGATCAAACAACAAATCAGAGATTACACATTAGGGGGAATCCTTATTGCAGCAAAATGGCTAAGGTTAGACAAAATTTAGGTATATGGAGATGCAAAAGGAATCATTGACCGGGTAACCAAGCATACTAATGTCAACCCCACCATACTTGCAAATTGGATGAGGAGGATTCAAAACTTGGTAAGGACTTTTAATCATATACATTTCCAACATATATACAGAGAACACAATTGGAAAACGAACCTCCTATCTAAAAGAGGTATTTCGAAGGAAACAAGTAAATGTTTTAGCAGTGTATCATGGTAAATGCAGGCAACATCAACTACTCTTAGAAGACATTTTAACACATGCCTAATTTTGATGGAAGTTATGTATCTTTAGATAATGAAAGTGTTCATTTATGAAAATGTAATGGTTATAAGCTAAAGTTTGATGTTAAGAAATACACTTTTTGTAGAACAAGAAAATATAAATGTATGGGCATAGGAATGATAGGAGAAGTATGAAAGGGTAATATAATGAATAGAATCTGAATTATGTACTATCCTTATATTTTAATACAAACATACCATTTTCTTTTCTTTCTAAAAAGAGGAGAAGAAGAAGTAGCATTCAAAATAAATGAAACAATCAAGAAACGCATAGTAAAACACAATCGATGGAGACCCTAAAATTACTCCAACTATGTTATTGCCTATCCATGTTTAGTGAAAGTTCCTCCATTGCTCCTCCCACGAAGCACACCTCTGTTGTCAGCCTCCATCACCCTAAATCCCATTAGTTCTTGTCGACCTCCATGGCTCCACTTCCTAAAGAACCCATCAACAATGTAAATGCAAACTCCTAATTCTTCACCTTTTTTACTAGCACCTCGTATTGAAAATTTTAAGACAAAATATTTATTGTCTTAAAATCCCCCTCTGTGTAGTAGTGTTGAATGCAACAAAAGATCGAAGGGACATAAGATGAATTGGTGTCCAGGAAATTTTTCAAGGAAAAGTTGTCGCATTCTTCAGAGTCGGCTACCCCAACAAAACGAAGATCCCAACAAATCATTGTCTTTATATAAGATAACATGAATGGTAAGTGAAATAGCAACCTCAGTATAGGTGTGAGATAGTAGTAGCATGCAAGTAGGCATACTTAGGGTACAATGTCAAGTCAATTTTGGAGTTGTTAGATAATATTGTCTTGAATTGATATGTTTTTGTCTTAATTGGCCATTGTCTTAAATGAGTTTCGTCTTAAGTGGCCATAGTCTTAAATATAAAGTTTTGTCTTGAAATATTTTTGTCTTAAATATAAAGTTTTGTCTTAAAATAATTTCGTCTTAAACTATTTTTGTCTTACAATAGTTTTGTCTCAAATTGTTTTTGTCCTAAATATAAAGATTTGTCATAAACTATTTTTTCCTTAAATATAAAATTTTGTCTTAAAATATTTTTGCCTCAAGTTGTTTTTGTCTTAAATATAAAGTTTTGTCTGAAAATATTTTTGTCTTAAACTCTTTTTGTATTAAAATAAAGTTTTATCTTAAAATATATTTGTCTTAAACTGTTTTTGTCTTAAAATATATTTGTCTCAAACTATTTTTATCTTAATTTTTATATTTAATATAAGACAATTCAATTGACATTAAATTTTAATGTAAAATAACTTTTATCTTAAAATATATTTGTCTCAAACTGTTTTTGTCTTAAAAAATATTTGTCTCAAACTATTTTTGTCTTTATTTTTATATTTAAGACAATTCAATTGATATTAAATTTTAATGTAAAATAACTAAAATAAAAAGTGACTTTTTAAGACAAAATATATCTTTTGTCTTAAAAGTGCCTTTAGTGTAGTAGTGTTTGGATTCTTTTATTGTTATTTATTACTTGGTAATAGAATTTGATTTAATATAAACTAAATAATCTTTAATATAACTTGATTTAATATAAACTAAATAATCTCTTTATTACGGTGATGGGAAGGAATAACTTAAGAGGTACAAATTCAAATTCAATTATTTTCAAATTTTAGTTGTGGGAGTATAAGATAAAGTTTGGTAGTTTAAAATTTATATTTTTTTATGGTTTAGTATTTTATAATTTGTGTTTTTTAAATTAAATTTATGTATTTTTATAATAAGTTCAACTTTTTATAGTTTATGCTATATATGAATTTTAGTATATTATAATTTATGTTATATTAAAGAATTTATTTCTAAACTTGGGGATCTATTTTAACTCTGGAACTATTAAGGATTGAGAGGGATAAATCTCTTTTTACTTTGAAAGAGTTTTCCACTTCAAAAGATTTGTTTTCTCTATCTCGAATTAAAATAGATCTAGTTTAGTTTTAAAAAGTTTATTCATGAAAAGAAAATCAATTAATTTTTATAAAATTTAGTGTTATTTAAGTTATTCATTATATATCAAAATATTTGAGCTTGATTAGTTTTGGTGAATAATTTGTTTCCCCAACAAAATGAATCCATATCTCCTAAATATTTTGAAATAAAATAATTAGGTCGTAAAGCGTTCCCTCTGAGAACAACTTCCCTTCCATATGACATGTGTGATTATGGGTCATTGATTTTTATCATAAAGAATTAAAATAGTGTATACCATCATATTAAAATTAGGTATCAATTAGTTACAATTCAATCCCATACTCGATTACAATTCGTTCCCAATGGCCTCATCCATTATTTGAAAAGCTTGCAGGGCATAAGTGTGTTGTTTCTTTACCTGTGCCGTGTTGATAGAAAAAAAAACAAAGTTGATGTACAATGCTGAGCTACCATAGACAATCTTGTTTGGTCCCCACACAATGTAAAGAGTGTTCATTGAAGTTTGTAAATCGGTTTGCAGAATCTGCGCATAAGAGAAATCAGAACTTGTTAACAAGAGTGACCTACAAAAAGCGTGTGGACCCTATCTGCCACAAGTCACTGTTTCGAAAACCATAAGAGGAGGAAGGTCAAAGGAGAACCATGGATTTGACACGTAACCTACTAAGGTCGAAGGAGAACCATGGATTTGACACGTAACCTAATAAAGTGGGATTCATTGCAGGGTTTCGAGTCTCGACACATTTGTTTTCCATAATGCCAGTGAATGTATGACTACCCACCGCAAGTCAATGTTTCGAAAACCATAAGAGGAGGAAGGTCGAAGGAGAACCATGGATTTGATACGTAACCTACTAGATTTAATTAGTGCCAAAGCTTCTCTCGCCCTAATAATGTGGGATTCATTGCAGGGTTTCGAGACATTTGTTTTCCATAATGCCGGTGAATCTACGTCTGCATTTCTGAAATTTTGCAGATTGACATACCTGTGTCTGGAGTGACAGATTGCGTGAAGTCGCTCCAATGCGATTTCATTTTGTCTGGCTAGATTTGCGGTCATGACTGATGAAACGTAAACACCCGCAACCGCTACCCTCGTCTATGGTGGTGCCTCTACGTATGGTGCTTCTTAAGCCTGGTATGTTTTGATTTTGACATGTTCCTCTTCTGCTAATTTCCAAATTCACCTTCTTATTCCACGTCGTACAATTTTTTATTTTCAATTTCCGTCCTATTTCAATTTCTGAGGTGGAAGCCAGGTAAAGATTTGATATGTGAGCCAGATTTATTCGTTGTTATTGTCTATAAAACTTTGATACCGTGATTATAATTAACTAGGTTTTCGTTGTAAGCTGACATCGATATTGATTTAGTGTAAGCGTTAACTTTAAAAAAAAGCATAAATTTCATAATATTATAATGTTTTTTATATTTCTGAAAGAAAATTTGTTATTTTTTTCCAGGTTAGTTACGTTGATATTATGTTAGTTTATGTTGATATTATTATTATTTATTTATTTACCACTTTTTTTATTTCAGTAAAAGATAAATTTAATAATATTTTTTAATCAAAACTTAATATTGTGTAATTTTTATGGTTATTTTTATAATGTAAATTTCATAGTATTTTTTAATCATTTTTTAATAATTGTTATATATATAGATGAAGTTGAATCTAGGAGGATAATAATCATTTTTTCCAACTACTCAAAATAACCTTAATCAACAACAACAAAACCTTACATAAAACTTTATATAATACAATAAAATAAATCATTTTAAACAACATATCATAAAAAGTAATCTTATTTTGCACTAAGGATTAATCCTAATTATCAACAACAAAAACTTTATAAAAAACTCTATATAATATAATAAAATAAATCATTTTATAAAACATATAGTGGAAAAGAATCTAAAATAGAATCAAATTGATCTCTTAGTTGTTTTGCCTGAGCATGGAACTTCACTTCACATGACTTGATTTCATCCTTAAAATCATTAAGTTTAGCATTAGAATGCACCTTATCAACCATGTTAGTCTAGATTTTATAGCCAATCATCGCTTCACTTGTGGTGAGTTACCAACCTCGTATTTCCATGTGGAGCCATGTTAACATTACCATAAAATGTAAACAAAATGGAGCTTTAGATACTGATGCAAAAAAAAATATTGAGATAGAATTCTGGAAGTTCGTCACATGAACCATACTGCCAAAGGAAAATGTCGAGGCTCTAAGAGACAGTGGGAGGACTGCGGTGCAAAGAGGAGGATCTTCGGATATAAACATTGAGAGCTTCCTAGAAGGTTTGAATGGGAACCGTATCAGTAAATAACTGCATGATAGTGAACCATCTCACACATGTTTATCACTCGTATGACGCATGATGTTTTAGCTGAGTTTATAAATGTTTTAGTTGAATTTAACTGAGTTTATAAATGTTTTAGTTGAATTTAGTTGATGTTTTAGCTGAGTTTATAAATGTTTTAGTTGAATTTATACAAAATTCCTTGTATAAATTGGAAGTTATTTAAATTTGGAAGGGGAAAAATTTGAAATTGAGCGCTATTTGATCCTGTCTTTATATCTAAACTGTGCATTTTCAAAACAATAAAATGACTTTAATTTAATTTCGTGGTATTCTAATATGTGCTTCATTCCGTTTCTATCTAAGTGGAGGATGATTTCATCGATTAATCTAAATTTTACTAGTGAATCATTATAACTATTTTCGTTTATCATAAGCGCAAAGTTTTATATCATTTTTATTTTTTATTTTTTTAATAATGATGGTGGTTATTCACATCATTAAAATAAATAAATAAATGAATATTTATTTATTTTACAATTTTAGTTTTGTATTTACAAAATTTAAGAGAAGTGTTTTAAATTAGTATAATTTTTTTATGAGTTAAAAAGTTAAATAAATACGTTAAGAGAAAATGTTTTCCCAAAACTCTGTGGGTTCCCTAAGCAGTTGGGTTTAGCCACCATTACTCCTCCATTGAGGTTTAGCCAAAAAGGACATCAAAAATACATGGAAATTGTTTAATTATGTAGCCATTGACAATTACTTGCATTGATGCTTGGTGGGAATTCTAACCAAACAATGTTCATATATAGAATTCTAAGACATATGTATCGCCATAGAACATAAGAGAACTAAACATAGCACATACAAAAGTGAGTGACTAGGTGACATAATAGACTATTAGTCTAATATTATGACTTGAGAATGAGCGTTGGATTTGCCTTGGTTTTGAGTTGATGGTGTAAAGCCACTTAATGGAGAAATGAAGTCTTCGTTTGCGAAACTTCCTAGGTTTGAGAGTCCACTTGAAGGTGTTTCCAATTATTTCAATATCAAAGAAATATGGTCTGCCACCAAATTCCCTTGTTCCCAGTTGAAGGATATTGTTCCTCACTTTAGGCGAAATAGATTCAAAATGGTAAGTGACATAGTTCCAGCCAAATAAACACCGACATCAAGAAGTGGATGATCTTGTCACACCACCCCGACAACTACCTTGATGCATCCTAAGAGCCATGAAAGGACCTATAATAACCAAAGATGACCAAACTAGTGTATGACCAAACATAATTGGTGTGACCTACAATGGAACATGTGGTTTATAATAATGGCGAGGTGAAAATATAGGTAGCTAGGGATTGGAATTTGAGTGAATAGGCCATGTTAGAAAGGCATCGTCAACCACTAAAAGGGTGATTGGCCTTAGATATTGTTGTAGGTATTCTTCTTGTAGACACTGATGTTGCTAGTAGGGAAGGCATATAGATATGTGCAAAATATTGTTAGGAAGATTAGGCACGTGATTTTTTCAGAACCAAATGGAAAATGTGCCCGGGTACCAGACAACACATAAAAGGATCGAACAATTGAATGAGACATCTGCAGATTTAAGAATTTGGGAGGGAGCGGAAGGTAACATAGTGACCAGCTTAAATGAAGGGCCTGCCATTGTGTTATGTAAAAATAGGACGAAAAAGATGGGCATGTGTAAAAATCAGCCATACTACCAAACCAAAACGATATACAGGAAACATTGAAATGACTATTAACACTGAAGCACAAAGGATGAAAATATAACAACGAACCTTCACCAAGTTTGGAGAGTGTGAAGAGTGGGGAGCCATAACGGAGTATGGGTGTGAAGATGACTGCAAACCTGACGACATTGTAGAAAACCTGCCACCCTGGGAAAATCTCCTTGTCATAGAAAATCTACCACCCTAGGGCGAGCTTTGGGTATTTATAGGGAGAACTTATGACATGGGTATCAAAAGGGTTGAAGAGACCACCCGAACAATCAAGAGCAAAGAAGGGACATGTATGTGTGCTGGCATAGATGTTATTACCCACATTAAACACCAAATTCATGTGTAATGAATCCATGATCAATTTCAAAAGCCGATGACTATGAACCAAGAGAATGTCAGACAAATTCCCTTCTCCCACCACCTTGCTACATTTAAAGTGATTTGACAAAATAAGGTGTGGTTGAGCGTGTAGACAATATAACCACCACACTTGGGTGGCATTAAATTAGACATGTTGACGTGGGCATAGATCCCCGTAGGCACCTTCCCCTTCACCACTATTTTCTCTTGCATACCCATAATTCTAAATTACCCTCATGTAGAACATTAAAGGCACTTCTATCAGGGAATCATAAGTTAGATTCATAATTGTGATATTTTAGAACCTATAATTAATAAACAAATAAAAATGAAATAAAACTAATTAATAAACATACAATTATAAATAAAAATATTCTCTCTATATATATATATAATGATAACTATAACCTAATATGCATTTATTATAGAAATTTAAAATTATATATGTAACTATAAGTATTTATTAGGTGTTAATTAAATTAAAAATTGTTTTTGGGGCATAACTCAATCAAAACTATCGTATTTATTTTTTCTCTCATATCAAACCAAAACCATCTACAGTCATGTGCTCCAAAGTTTTCTTCTATATATTATTTCTATATTATATATAATATTATAAATATATATATATTAATATATATATTATATATATATAGATGTAGATGTAGATATCCCAATTTTTTTGTGGATTTTTTAATCTATAACACATAGGTAATATTTACACACATGATGCCCCTCCCCATGTAAATGTGAAATCACGGGCATGTGGTAAATGGATTGTTCAGATAATCAATGTGTTTGAATGAATGCAAATGATATTAAAGGATATCACATCAAACTCAGTTTGCACACATGGATGTTGACTCCTACATTTAATGATTATTGCAACTCGACCCCAGTTCATTCCTCACCCATGATGGAAATTATTTCATAATTTATGGCTAGCTAGCTTAAACATTATGTGTTTTCGGGGGACACCCAACTCTAAATGTTGTTTGGGTAAGTTTGTTTGCTTGTTTTTTTTTTTTGTCTGAAATTACTTGTTTTATATTTCCATTTCCCATTCTTAAAGGTATTCGATTTTGTTTAACAGATTCAGGAAAACCTCCCACTCTATCAACCTAAATTCACCTCCCAACTCACTTCCTTGCTTCCTATACCATTGTCTTTTTTATTACTTCTTGGCCCAACCCTCCCATATATTTTCTATTATTTCTCTTGGATGGTGGTCACCATTGGGTTTCATCATTCAAATACTAACTCCCCTTAGAAGTTTCCTCCTCATACTTCTTGTCTTTGGTCTACAATTTATCATGTTGCATCACAATACTTCTAAAGGTCACCATAGACATATTGGGAGAAGGAAGCATCATTATTCAAGGGTTCATGTGAATTTTGAATCCTTTGCTACTTCATAACAAGAAAACACCTCTTGCGTTATAAGGCTAGAAATCGACTTCGAAGGAAACAAGCTTCGATGGAATGACATTTCCAATCTGATGTAGAGATAGAGGAGAATGTTAATTATGTGATATGACATCTGAGAAACACTAGGGTGAGGTAGATCAAATGTATGCAACCAATCAATCTCTATTGGAAAATTAAAACCATCATGGGAAAGGCCCTAGAAGTGAGGAATGAGTTGAAATTCTACTTAGTAAAGATGCCTTCATGTTGTCACTCAGAGAACTAGACAATAACATATCTATTATTGCTAAGAAATTTATAGACATGGACTACCTTGGTAGTGATAAAGAGGGAGGTGACCCTATAACAATTCTAGTGGACTCTCTTGTAACCTAATTAGTCAAGATGTTTGTTTTGGATTTCCTGTATCTAAGTAGGCAAGCTAATCTAGTTAAGAACTCTATTTCTAAGTTAATTAGGTTATTTTCAAGTAGATCTAAGTACCATATACTATATGAACTTGTCTTAAAAGATGAAATGTAATTTAGACAAAAACAAAATCAGCTATAACATAAATTTTGTGAATGATATCCCAATAATTATAAAAATATATATTTATAGAGAAACTAATATAAAATCATATCCTAACTTACAACAAAACCAACAAATTTATTTATACAAAATTACTTTTTTATATAAATACTAAAAAAAATATTTCTTCAACAACATAATTTTGTTAAAAATAAATAAATAAAAATAAAACAAATTTTCCAATAAATCATTTTTATAGTTTTTTTACTTATCATACCTTTTCCATCCTTATGCATATCACACCATCCTTATATGTTAGAAAAACAAGCTTTAAAATTATTGAATATTATTTTAATCTCATACTTATCACAAATTATTTTTGTTAACATTTATTTCTATTTTATAAAAACACTTTTAAATATAAATATTTAACACCATACACTAAATTAATAATTAACTTAATATTCTACCCCTTAAATATCCCTTTAAAGTTATCACATAAACAAAATAAAAAATAACAAACAAACTTCGTACATAATGTATAAATTTGGATTCTAAAATACCAACTACTCTATTTTTATAGACTTGACTTGATTAAGATATCTTAAAGATATTACCTACTATATATTTATATTGTTGATTAAGATAACATCGAGATAACCGACAATATACGTACGCTACATATCTGTTAATGGGCGCATATGAATCATATTTTAATATTTTCTAGCTGCAGCGTCATTGCATATTACTTGTATCTCACGGTTTTCGCTTTTCAACATTTTCTGATTCAATGCACGCCACTATTGCGCTCTAAGCATAGAGTCAAAGAGATTGTGATATAACGAAATTCTCTCTCTTTAAAAAAAATTATACCCTCATGTGACATGTCATGTATGGTGTGGTCAATAAGTTGGCCTTGCGACAAAGATCACAATATCATTGATTTTAGTGAAGAGAAATCGACCGCTAAAGATACCAAATTTTTTCTCAGCAAAAAATGAGGCGAAAAAATGAGGTGACAAATAGTAAATGGGCAGTAAATGTAAATGGCTATATAGGTTTAAGCATAGTTTAATTACGTTGAGAGTTGCCCGGAAAGCTATGGAAATTTTGGTTGTATTTAGAGAAAATCAGGTAAGGATTTTTGTAAATCCAAGTTATAGTTGTTAAACTTCAAAATTTTAGGTGTCTTATACATTTTTGATGGGGTTAAATCTATTTCCACTATCAAAAACATAATTCAAACAGTCTCTACTAGATTTTTTGAAATTTTTTTGCCCGGATTCCGACTACTTTTGGTCGTTCGGACAATTCCTCCACTTGGTTAAATGACTCCATAGGTTTATAGTTGGATTACTCGTCTATCAAAATTTAACGCTGGACATATATAGCTCCCTGCATTTACGGTTCATTTGCAAGTCAATTATTAGCCCTAAATCTATTTCACCATAAAAACACAATTACCCAATATAAAAACTTTTATTTTAAAAAACCATAGTCTAAACAAACTAATAAAAATTCAGATAAAATTTTGATAAAAATCTTATAAAGATTTTTGTAAATCCATGTTACAACTGTGATATTTTAAGAGTTTAGGTTCCCAAATATTTTTAATGGTACTGAATCCATTTCTAGTATGAAAAAAAAAACATAATTCAAACACAAAGACTGCAAAATTTTCCCATATTCCAACCAACTTTAATCACCTCGGTATCCTCCTTAAAAAAAAATGCCAGTGCTAAACTAACTCCACCCAATCCTTATATTACAATACATGTGAGTGTGAGTTAATTAGTCAATAGCCAATTAACGCTGTCGCTCACAATCCAACCATCCAATGGGTCGCAACCCAGAATCCTTGCATGGCCTCCTGTTCCCATACCCAGCGCAAGGTCACATAACTCCCATGATGCACTCCCCGAAGAAACTTGTTTCCAAGGGTGTTACAGTTACATTCGTTAACACACACCACAGGCACCAGCAAATCACTAATGGTATCAACACAGATCAAAGGGACAAGAGAGGAATTGATGTCCGGGAAATCTTGTTAGGAAAATTTTTTGCGTTCTTTAGAGTCAGCTACCACCACAAAACAAAGAGCCCAAATAAAAGTTGTCTTTATATAAGATAATGTGAATGGTAAGTGAAATAACAGCCTCAATATAGGCACAAGAGAGTAGTAGTTTACAAGGTTGTAGACTTAGGGTGAACTATCAGAGTCAATTTTGCAGGTGTTAAATAATATTGTCTTAAATTGATATGGTTTTGTCTTAATTGTTAATTGTCTTAAACGGGTTTCGTCTTAATTGTCATCGTCTTAAATGACCATTGTCTTAAATATAAAGTTTTGTCTTAAAATATTTTTGTCTCAAACTATTTTTGTCTTAAATATAAAGTTTTGTCTTAAAATATTTTTGTCTTAAATTGTTTTTGTCTTAAATATAAATTTTGCCTTCAACTAGTTTTGTTTCAAATTGTTTTTGTCTTAAATATAAAATTTTGTCTTAAAATATTTTTGTCTCAAACTGTTTTTGTCTTAAATATAAAGTTTTGTCCTAAAATATTTTTGTCTGAAACAGTTTTTGTCTTAAAATTTATATTTAAGAGAATTCAATTAATATTAAATTTTAACGTAAAATAATTAAATAAAAACTTACTTTTTAAGACAAAAAATTTCTTTTGCTTTAAGAAAATGTCTTAAAAGTTTCGTTTGTGTAGTAGTGTGTTGTAGCTACAACAACCACCCTCCAAAATTTTGGCCTGCACCCAATTTCGGAGCCTCCCTTGAGAGTTTCACTTGATGACTGCACATAATCGGGATCACTCCATGAGCTTGTGTGAGTCTTCGCATCCACTTTGATTGATCATTTCACCCAACTTCTTGCATGTTGATGTCAAAGTCATGCTTGTGACCATGTTCTGGTTATACTCAAATTCTTCGCTTCATGTATACTTGTTGTGTTCGCTATTAAAACATATGTTGCACTCACACACGGAGTCACATTCACTATCGTGCAAGCGTCCTCACTATCTACCAATGATCAATCACAAGTGTCGCGCTTATCGCTTACACCATCGGTCATTCATGTTGAGCATGTGTGTCAGGATGGTTTGAGTCGTCTCGTCATCATGTCATGTAAGTATGTGTTTGCAAGATCACGTATGCATCTTTCGCTCATTCACACACTTAGTCACTTTGTTGAAGTTCTAATGACTGGATTCCCCTCTAACAGTCCAAGCATCACCCCACCATCGACTTGATTGACTGTCACCCAGAACAACGCAGAAGCACCAAGAAAGCCATTTCAAGCTATGCTATCCGCAAGAAAATCAATCAACCTTCATGCTGGTTAACTAAAGTGTTTGACCCGACAACCACCCCAAGACTAACTCCCCTAAAAAATTGCACAGAGGTTACAAACCTTGCCCGCTTCGCTGATTGAGAAAATTGCGCAAACAAGACAGATAGATACCCAATTCCTGTCCCTGTATCCTTCAAAAAATTGCGCAGTTTTCCCAGCCAACTCTCTTGACAGTCGACCTGCTCCTCACTTAGAAAATTATGTAGTTTTTCCAGCCAGCACTCCCAACAGTCAATTGGCTGCTCACCCAAAAAAATTGCGTAGATTTCATGAGAAAGCCCTCTACAGCCGAGCAGTCAGCTCAGCTCAGAAATTACATAGAGGTGACCAGCATCCCAGCCTCCCAGCATCAATACAGTATTTCCCACCAGCAGCTCCCGACAGCCAACTGACAATTCCCTCCAAGAATTGCGTAGTTTTTTCTACCAAGCTCCAGTAGCTGTCAATTAGTTCCCTCTAGGAATTGCACGGTTTTTTATGCCAAGCTCCCAGCAATTGACTGCCAGTTCCCCTCAGGAATTGCGCATTTTTGCTGCCAAGCTCCCGGCAGCCGAATCCTAGTTCCCCTCAGGAATTGTGCAGATTTTGCAGCCAGTGACCAAGAAGCTAACTACTAGTTGCCCTCAGGAATTGCGCAGTCTTTTATTCTAGTGACTCAGGAGCCAATTGCCAGTTCCCCTCAGGAACTACAAAATCTTTGCTGCCAAGCTCGAGCTGCCCGCTTGTTCTAGAAATTGCACAGATTTGACCTGCCCAGCCTTTCCGCAACCCATATTGTTCCTCTCAAAAACTACGCAGTTTTGTCCTCAAGCTGAGTCAGACCTCGTGGATAGTCACTATCGATCAGGATTTCCCATCGTCATCACCCAGTGACTCCTGCATAGTTTTCATTAGCAGTACCTAGAGCCTCCATCCCGCCTTGCAACCTTGTCACCTCTCCCTGTCACCTGCATCCGAAATGATCATGCATCATGGTAGACTAGGAGGTTTATGGATTTGATGTCATCTCGTCAAGAGTGACTGCAAACACGGGTACACAAATAAACATGGCGCGAAGATGGATGGTATAAACAAAGGGAGCACATGCAGAAGGACAGGTTCACTAATGAATGAACATATGATGCATGCAAAGAGATGTGTTTGCGAACAGATGATCATGCAAATATGTGCCATGGATGGACGGACGAGAAAACATGCAAGATGTGTTCACAAACGGATTGACGGATGAAAATGCTCCTTTCGTGAATGGACGAACTTGTCAAGGTTACCAACATAAAAGAAAGGAGAAATGTGTGAATACAATACCAAGTGAACCAATGACCATCGAAGACTAATATTTAACACTTGTAATGCATGTTGCTTTAACCTATGTTTAACACTTGAACTAATTCACTTGTTGCAATACATATATGTTAATGTAAATGTGTTTTATATGCTGTTAACATTGTCTCACACATGACATCAGACATACCTTTCATATAAAACTTGCTATAACAACCATTGTACTCACACGGACTAATCCGTTGAGTGTTATATGTGTTATCTTCCCTTATGTGTTGTGACTGCCGCATCTGTGTGGATTGTTCCACCGGAAGTTGTGGACGTCCTATTGTGTTGTGTGTTCCTAGTAGAGTGGGAACTACTCCCAACCGACTTGGGACTCACTCCCACCCTCTCCCTCTACGATGAAATAACCATTGACACAAGAGACACTTACAATCACCCGGCACGTGAAAATCACTTCTCGCAAGACAAAGCAGACCACTCTCCTATGCTTACAAGCAAGAGTTGAGGAAAATATTTAATATAATGGA
>APFE030420213.1:0-13533 GCA_000404065.3 Pinus taeda | reverse complement strand
TCTTTGTATCCTCATAATGTGCTATCATTTCCTCTGTGAAAATTGACCATGTAACAAGTCTTTTACGAGAACAAAGCCCTTTATACCATAAAAAATGATCCAGTTCTAAATATGAAGATGCAATACATACCTTTTGTAATGATGGTACACCATTTAGATCAAAATATTGCTCCATTTGACGTATCCAATTTACCGCATCCTTGCCATCAAACTTCCTCATCTTGCTTTTTCTTGATTTTAGGAGCTCAATCTTGAAATGACTGTAACTATGTACTTTCCGATCTTTAAGCTCTGAAACTATGACCTGTAGTAGTCCTCTATTTCCTCTTTCCAATGCCACCAGTCTGACCCCAATTGGATTCTCCAATGAAGAGTTATGCCAAATCTCCCACAGTGACCTGATTATAGACTAATTCAGTAGAGCGAACTTGTACGACGTGCCACGTGTCACTGTTTCAACCTTTGACTCTAAAAAATATATAAATGAAAACTACAGTCCGTCCTCTTTCTGCCTTCTTACGAAATTTCAATCCGATGCTCAGAAAGAAAGTTATGACGATTTTCCCCAGGTCACCTGTTTTGAGTGTAATTCAGGAGTCTGCAAAAAGGCCAACTTCCTTAGCTCATATCTCCGAAAATATCACGAAACTCTCTGAAATTCGGACCCAAAGTTCAGCACCAATTCTTCTCAAATGGGTTTTTTTTGCGACTTCTGAAACGTCACAGAAAAAAAGTAATAGCGAAAATGCCACGATGACTTGTTTGGAGCAGCGAAACCCTAGAATCCAAAGCTCTGATACCAAATGTTATGAAACCAGCTCAAGAAAGATAGAAAAGATAGATCAACGCCTTAGATTAGCCTCTTCGAGGGGCAACTTCTTTACATTACATAAATGAACAATTCTTGGATGATACAAATGAAAAGACCTCCTTTCTATATATAGGAGTCTAAGGGGTCATAACATAACCAGAGCCGACATAACAATAATAATGTAAGGGCACAATAATAATAATAGTGGGCTTCTATGGGGCACCATAGTAACAATATGGGCTTTACATGGGTACATCAATATAATAAGTGGTTTGTACTAACAACAATAAGGGGTGACACTAGTAGTATAGGGGCCTAACAAATGTAAAGGACAACAAGTGGAGGATGCTAGCTAGTTGACTACAACAGAGTTGCAGAAGTATGGAGTAAGCCCTGAAATTCTGAAGGATGATTTTTGTCTTCTCGGGAGTCTGATGCAGGAGCATCTGGATTTAGCAGCAATGTTAAAGTATGTTCACATGTTGTGGCTAAACAAGTTGAATTTCACTGATATGAGTGGTCAAAAGTTAGTTTTTACCGAAAGGGTTGGATCTCTCAAGAAATGAGTTGTATTTCATTATTGTAATAAGTAGAAATTGTCTTATTTTAGATCCAAATATAAGTTGTTAGCATAGGTGTGTGATAGAGCTTGAAAATAGAGATTGACTGTTAGAATTTTTAAAGATAGAGATTGAGTAGTTAGAGTGGGATTCGATTGATAAAAAGGAGAAAAATGTAATGTAGAAGGATTGACAAAGAGGAAGAAGGATTGAGGAAGCGAGAGTCAGGTGACAAAGTGACGACTTCCATATTTAACAGAGGTTTTTTAAATCATTGTAATCGACCCGAAGAGCGAGACTCTGTAACATTGATAGTATTTATAAATTGATGCATGTGTGATTATATATCGATTTTGTGTGAAATTTCATTTTGGCCTTTGTTTCTTTGTATTCAGGACAAAGTCGAATATTTCTCTGTTTTCATGTATTATGATATAAAAACTCAAAGTTAACGGAAATCACAGTCCTTAGTGTTAATAACAGTGTTGAAGGCTGTTTAAATCCTAGCCGTTGATCTAAGTTCCAACCAATGGTGCGAAATCTCACCGATCGTTGGATCATCCCATATCGCATCGCAATATTTGTTTACAACGGGGCGGACCTCCGGCCTTAAGGAGTTGCGATGTGCGATCGCCGAAATATCACATCGTAATAAAATATTGGTGTGTGATCAAACTTCAGACCATAAGACAATGCAATGTGTGATAGTGATCTATCGCATCGTAATATTTCAGTTTGAAAGGGCCTTAAGGATTGGAAACCTACGATATACGATGGGCAATGTAGCCATTGACTATATCACATCACAACGTTTCATATGTATGAACTGAGCCCTAAGCACTGCCATTGCGATTGCGATATAACGTGGATGATTGTATCAAAGATGAGGTGATCTATGGTGTACCACCGAGCGGCTCTATTAAATAAAGGAAAGATTTGTTGTCGGGCTTATATTAAGGAGATCAAAGCATAGAAGCGGAAGGCATGATTAGAAAGGGAAAGACAAACGTGGGCCAATTGTTGATATTTCTCAAAATAATTAATTGATGTGTCATTTGTGGTATCAGAGCACAAAGATATTAAGGTTGATTACAGTAAACATGCTGCCAAGGAGAGGAGATAGCATTAGTCGAGGAAGACCAGAAACAAACGTAGTTCTGCTGGAGGAGATCTGAAGTTTGCATACGAGGATGGAAACAATTGATATTGCTCAGAGAAGAACACCTAATGAAGGGGATGACAGTGCTAAAGAATAATCTTCTAAGGAAGAAGAAGAGGAGGAAAATGAAACTACTAGAGTTATGAAGATGCTGGCGAAAGTAGGAGGAAAACCAAATGTGAAAATTCCTACATATCAAGAGCGTCTCAATGTTGAAGAGCTAATGAATTGGATCAGGTCATTAGACAAATATTTTGTCTATGAAGAGGAAGCTGACGACAAGAAGAAGGTGAAATTTGCAGTTACCAGATTAAAAGGTCATGCAGCTATTTGGTGGGACGAGCTACAAATATGTAGAACGAGGAAATGAAAGTGAAAGATCAAGCAATAGGACAAAATGGTGAGTAAGATGAAAGCCAAATTTATGCCTAAATATTATCAGCTAAATATTTTTAAACAGTTGCAAAATTTAAGGCAAAAAGGAATGTCTGTTAAAGAATACACAGAAGAGTTTTATAAATTGAGTATTAGAGCAGGACATGCAGAAGATGACATGGAGAAGGTAGCCAGATATATCAATGGCTTACGATATGACATACAAGACGAGATCAACTTGGTAAGTTTGAAGACTATTGAGGATGCCTATCAAGCAAGTTTGAAGGCAGAGGAGAAGATGTTGAGAAAATAGAATCAGAGAAATACAGGAAGAAGCTCAGTAAGAGGTAGACGACCTACCAAACCAAGGGGACAGCAACATCAACATGAAGCAGGCAGTTCAAGTAGCAAACCACCACAGAGAGGAGATTTTAATAGAGGAAGATTTGCACCCAAAGGAAGAGGCCGAGTAAGTGATATTCGATGTTACATTTGTGGAGAATGGGGACATGTTTCATGGGACTGTCCTCATAATAAAACAACAAGTCAGAGGGATGTGAATGTGGTTGAGGCAAAGCCAGAAACACCTTGACTTATGGAAAAGGAAAAACCCCTTGAAGTGGGAGAAACCCTATTGTTGAGAAGGAAATTGCTTAAGACTGAGAAAGAGATTGAAGAGCCAGTGTAGATGAAGAATTTATTCAGAAATACCTTGTAAAGTAATAATTGACAGTGGAAACACTTATACTCTAGAGAAAGATGGAAATAAACATACATTTCTATCATTGAAGGATGACGCTACCAAAGGAGAACTGGGAAGTAGTGTTATGTTGATGAACAGAAAGGAGCTATTGCAAGAGATTGGGAAAGGTGAAGAAATGCATTTTGCCGTCATAGGGAGACCGAAGGTAATTTTAACTTCCACAAACTTAGATGATTTACCTAAAGAAATCAAAACTCTATTAAATGATTTTACTGATATTATTGTGGATGAGTTGCCAAATGCATTGCCACCAATCAGGGGTATTAGTCATCATATTGATCTATTACTAGGAGCGATTTTTCCAAATAAAGCAACGTACAGATTAACTCCTCAAGAGAATGCAGAATTCAGAAGACAAGTGCAAGAATTGATGGATAAGGGACTAATTAGAGAGAGTCTTAGTCCATGTGTTGTACCAAGAGTACTCAGTCCAAAGAAAGGAGGTCAATGGTGTATGTGCACATATTCCAGAGCCATAAACAAGATCAAAATCAAGTATATATTTCCTTTGCCACGCATGGATGATTTAATGGATTGTTTGAGTGGATCAAAGTATTTTACTAAAATAGATCTGAAGAGTGGATACCATCAAATAAGAATTCGAGAAGGAGATGAATGGAAGACTGCATTCAAAACAAACAGTGGGTTGTGTGAGTCGTTAGTGATGCCTTTTGGACTCACTAATGCACCTAGCATGTTCATGAGATTGATGAACAAAGTCTTGAAGGAATATGCAGGCAAGTTTATTATTGCTTATCTTGATGATATTCTAATTTTCAGTAAAAGTAAGGAAGAACATATAGAGCATCTTAAATTGGTTTTATGAACTCTGCAGAAGGAGAAACTACTGATAAATGTGAAGAAATGTAGTTTCATGAAAGAAGAATTAATTTAGTTGGGATTTGTAGTTTCTAAAGAAGGATTGAAAATGGATCCAGAGAAATTCCAATCAATTTGGAGCATAAATATATTTGAGGTAAGAAGCTTTCATGATCTTGCAAGTTTTTACAGAAATTTTATCAGAGGTTTTAGTCAGATTTGTGCACCAATTCTTGAAACAATTAAGGAGACCAATCAGTTGTTCAAGTGGATAGAAGTAGCAGACATGAATTTTAAATTGTTGAAGAGGAAAATCACAGAGGAACCGATTTTTAGCTTTTCCTAATTTCGAAAAAGTATTTCAAGTTGAAACAGATGCTAGCGGAGTTGTAATTGGCACGGTTCTAAGTTAGGAACAAAGACCGATAGCATACTTCAGTGAGAAATTGAATGAAGCACAGAAGAAGTATTCATCTTACGATAAACAGTTTTATGCTATTGTACAAGCCTTGAAAAAATGGAGACATTATTTGCTGCCGAAGGAATTCATATTTTATTCGGACAATCATGCATTACAGTTCATAAATAACCAGCCAAAATTGAACTAGAAACATGCCAAGTGGGTAGAATTTTTGCAGAGCTTTACTTTTGTGATAAAGCACACAAGTAGTAAGTTGAATAAAGTGGTTGATGCGTTGAGTAGGGTAAGTTTTATTGTGCAATAATTCAAAGTTGGTGTTGTAGGATTTGAAGAAATGATTGAAATGTACAAATATGATGCAGATTTCAAAGATATCTATGCAACAATTCAAAATCCAATAGTTCATAATAGAAGTCAATGGTTAAATATTCTCATCCAAGGAGGCTTATTGTTTAAAGGCAACAAGTTGTGTATTCCCAAATGTTCTATGAGGGAAAACATAATAAAGGAAACACATAGTGGAGGATTATCTGGTCACTTTGGACAAGATAAAACCTTTTCTCAGGTGAATGCTTTTTATTAGTGGCCAAAAATGCAAACTAATGTTAAGAGATTTGTTGAGAAGTGCAAGATATGTCAGCATGCTAAGGGGAGAAGTCAGAACACAGGATTGTATCAACCGTTGCCAATACCAAACCGACCGTGGGATGCAGTTAGCGTGGATTTTGTTTTGGGATTACCAAAAACTCAAAGAGGGAATGATTCCATTTATGTTGTGGTAGATAGATTTTCCAAGATGGCACATTTCATTGCTTGTAAAAAGACTAGTGATGCAACACATATAGCTAATTTATTTTTTATCAGAAATTGTAAGATTACATGGATTGCCTATAAGTATTATTTCTAATAGAGATACAAAGTTTGTAGGACATTTCTGGAGAACTCTTTGGAAGAAACTAGGAGCTAACCTCAGTTTTAGTTCAGCATGCCACCCTCAAACATATGGATAGATTGAATTAGTAAATAGGAGCTTGGGAAACATATTGAGAAGTTTAGTGTATCAAAATCCTAAGCAGTGGGATCTAGCACTAGCTCAGGCTAAATTTGCTTATAATGACACTCCAAACCGAAGTATTGGAATGAGTCCATTTCAGATTGTTTTTGGAATGAATCCAAGAGGTGTGTATGAGCTTAGAAATTTGGGTAAATAGGAGACAAGAAGTGCAAAAGCTGAAGGGTTTGCAGAACAGATGCAAAGACTTCAAGGAGATGTCAAAGGCGGATTGCAGGAAAGCAGTGGTAAATACAAACAGAGAGTGGATATGAAAAGAAGAGAGAAAGAACTCCAAGTGGGAGATTTAGTGATGGTATATTTGAGAAAAGAAACATTTCCTGCTAAGACTTACAATAAACTGAAAATGGAAAAGATAGGACCACGTAGAATTGTAAGAAAGTTTTCAGCTAATGCATATGAAATTGAATTGCAAGAAGGGATCGAAATATCACCTATTTTCAATATTGCAGATTTGTATCCATGCAAAGGGATAGAGACAGAGCTACAGGAGGAAACTATAGAAGATGAAGTTCAAGCCTTAAACTAGGAGGAACAAATGCCAAGGGCCGTTAAGAAAGAAGTGGAAGTTGTTTTGGAGAAAAGAGTATCCAAAAGAACTAGACGACAAACTTATTTTCAATATCTAGTCAAATGGAAAGGACAACCAGTGGAAAATGCTAGCTGGTTGTCTACAACAGAGTTGCAGAAGTATGGAGTAAGCCTTGAAATTCTGAAGGATGATTTTTTTCTTCCTCGGGAGTTTCATGCAGGAGCATCTGGACTTAGCCAGCAATGTGAAAGTTTGTTCACATGTTGTGGCTAAACAAGCTGGATTTCACTGACCTAAGTGGTCAAAAGTCAGTTTTTATCGAGAGGTTTGGATCTCTCAAGAAATGAGTTGTATTTCATTATTGTAATAAGTAGAAATTGTCTTATTTTAGATCCAAAGTTAAGTTGTTAGCATAGGTGTGTGATAGAGCTTGAAAATAGAGATTGACTGTTAGAATGTTTAAAGATAGAGATTGAGTAGTTAGAGTGGGATTCGATTGATAAAAAGGAGAAAAATGTAATGTAGAAGGATTGGCAAAGAGGAAGAAGGATTGAGGAAGTGAGAGTCGGGTGAGAGAGCGAGGACTTCCATATTAAACAGAGTTCTTTTAAATCATTGTAATTGAGCCGAAGGATGAGACTCTGTAACATTGATAATATTTATAAATTGATGCGTGTATGATTATATATCGATTCTATGTGAAATTTCATTTTGGCTTTTGTTTCTTTGTATTCGGGATAGAGTCGAATATTTCTTTGTTTTCATGTATTATGATATAAAAACTCAGAGTTAATGGAATTCACAGTCCTTAGTGTTAATAACAGTGTTGAAGCCTGATTAAATCCCAGTCGTTGATCTAAATTCCAACCAACGGTGCAAAATCCTGCCGACCGTTAGATCATCCCATATCGCATTGCAATATTTTTTTACAAAGGGGAGGACCCTAGGCCTTAAGGAGTTGTGATGTGCGATCGCCGAAATATCGCATCGCAATAAAACATTGGTGTGTGATCGGACTTCAGAGCGTAAGACAATGCGATGTGCGATAGCAATCTATTGCATCACAATATTTCAATTGGAAAGGGAATGGGCCTTGAGCATTGGAAACCTGCAATATGCGATGGGCGATGCAACCATTGACTATATCGCATTTATGAACTAATCCCTAAGAACTGCCATTACAATTGCTATATAATGTGGATCGTCGGATCAAAGGTGAGGTGATCTACGATGTACTACCGAGTGACTATGTTAAATAAAGGAAAGATCTATTGTCAGGTTTATATTAAGGAAATCAAAGTAGAGAAGCGGAAGACCTAATTAGAAAGGGAGAGACAAACGCGTGGCCGATTGTTGATATTTCTCAAAACAATTGATTCTTGCGTCACAATGATAGGACATCAAAAAAAGCAGAAAAAGTCTGTTCTTTGTAAATTCCTTACAAAATTAATATGTTTGAACTATATATAAGTTTAACTAATATGTATTGGTTGGTGTGTGTCATGTAGAGCCACAAAATGAAAAAGGTTGATAAGATTATTTCTAATATAAGTGCATGAGAACATAAAATCCTGATAGAAAAGTTGCAGAATGATGAATCACGTGAATGGAAAATTACTAATCAATGAGTTTTTTTTTTTTTTTTTCTTAATAATATACTTAAGAATATTAGATAACATGTTTCAAACAATATATTAATTCATATATTTTTAATGTTCTACAGGGAGCAATAATGAAGGAAAATACCAATGTTATTCTAAGAAAAGAAAAATTATAAAACATGTAGATGATGATGAATTGATCTAGAGTGGTGCTGGAGGTTAATGAAAGGGGGATTTTTTTTACAAACTATGTGGGATATAGTGGAACGAACGTATAGATGTACTTTCCACTTACAATACAAAAATCAATCCAATTATTCTAAGAACCAAGTTACATCTAAACTACAAGGAGCATTTCGAGAGCAATGGTCAATGAGACTTGTCAGACTTGCAATAGCAAAAACATACAATAAAAAAGAATCATTCAAAAGGTAATATTCCTATTTAAAATGATTCTCTACAATTATATGTATATATTACTACAAACATTCATTTATTAATATGAATTTTTTTATATTTAGTTTTCATATATCAATATAAAAATAGTTTATTAATTTTTTTAGGAAGATTATGAAAATCCGAAAGGATCAACAAGTTGATATGTGAAACATGCTAGTAGGAATATCCAAAAAAATGTACAAGGAGATGGTCAAGTAAATGGACATAACTGCATCGCAAGAGGATTCATATCAACAACAACGTGCTTCAAATGTATGTAATCATTGACTTTGTACATATAAACAAATAATTTAGCATCAAATATTAATTTTCAAGTATTTTCTTTTAGAAAAGAAAACAAAATGGAACTCATTCAACCCATAAAACAAGATGAAAAGGAAGAAAAAGGTTGGTATATGTGAATAATTGTTAATATCTCCTTCTAATAACTTAAGGTTTCATTTTAGTATATTTTAAGATATTTTACAACAACCATCCTTGAATGTATTCAAATAGGTGCCAACATACAAAGAAGAGCCATCATAAGAATTGATTGGCATTGGGTTAAACATAGGTTATGAGTATACGTTGGCATATCAACAATTAATTGTGGAATTTGTAAGTATATATGTTGTTTTACTTCTTTGAGTTTATAATTTATAGAACAAAAAAACCTTTTATATTAAATCTATGATTTATAATGGGGTATAAAACTTGCAGGAAACAAAGTATGGAACTACGGCAAGAGAAGAGCTGTTGCAAAAAGACATGAGACTTGGTTTTGAAACCATGTGTACATTTCATGAGTCAATTCTTGCTATTGTACATTGTTATTTGATTTACATAGATGTATATTACTTATTTCAATTTTCATTATTCTCACCAATGTAGATACACTCATTACATTTTATTTTTATGTTTGCAGATGAAACAAGATCAAGAAGACAAAAAAAATCAATGCAATAAACAAAACATTCTTTCAAATAACCTAACTCATGGAAGTAGCTCTATCACTGACAGCAATTTCAGCGAAGAAAGATGATCTATTTGGATATTAATGCAAGTTGTTGTATTTTTGAAATAATTGTCTGTGAAAATCAGACATTTTGTTTTATGTAATGGACATAGTGTACCAATTGAAAGACAAGGGGTTACCAATAACTATCCCATTTTGTATGACAAAGAACCTCTTATTGATATATAATAAAATACGTTTTAATTTATTCTATTGTTTTATTCAATGTTGTTATGAAATGTTATACCACTGATTAAATATATGGATGATTAAATATTATATTGAAGAGATATGAAGAGATGTGAAATCTGATAATATAACAAATTAATCCAAACACCGTATACAAATGAACTAATCAAAATTTATTTTATATGAATATTGTTATAAGATATATGTTGATTTTTTGATTAACAAATTTAAAAAATCACAATAATTGCACTGTAATGGGTCGATGTTTCTAAAAAGGATAAAATCTCATACAAAAAATTGGTGTATCTTTAACATAAACACGCACCAATGCATTATTTTATCTAAAAGCACTGTTATAGCAAGATTTTTCGCATGGTGAGTACCTTTTTTGAAAACAAAAGCACAGGGGCATTATATTCTTCAAGCACTAGTATTGTTTGCATTTAATGCCCTGATGCATTGTAATTCTTAAATCACTAGTGCTTCCATAGAACTAACGCCCCGATGTTACAAATTATTATTTCCAACCCTGGTGCATTATTCAAATTAATAACACCAATTCTTTTATATTAGTAGTGCATCGGTGCTTTTATACAAATCATTGGCATCAAAGTTGCGAGTTTTAATAAAAGCACCGAGTTTGCAATATTTGTTTGTATGCCCTAGTGTCATTCCTGAAAAGAACGCCTCAGGGCATTTTTTTAGTATATACGCACCGGGGCAGTATAATTTCAGGCAACGATGTTCTTCGCATTCAATGCCTCAGTGCTTCTAGTTATCTATACAGCCCTAGTGATTTTATATATTTAGCGCACTGGTGTTATTTTTCCATGAAGTGCACCACTAAAAAAAATCCACTAAAATCTTCGGTCGCCTATATTTTTTCAATTGTGATGAAGTTCCATTATAATCTCCACTAAAACATCTGCTACTGCAAAAGAATTTTTTAGCAGAGGTTTTTTTGACAATTTTTGCAAATTTTATAACATTAAAAACCTCCATTATAACCTCTGCTAGAAGGTATTTTCCTTGTAGTGAAAGTTGGATGAGTTAGAAATGTTTGAAATACTGAAGTTCTAGCGATGCCATATCCATTGTTAAAACCAAATGGAGAAGGTGCTAGGGTAGCACACTCCATAGACTAGCACTGGGCAACTAAATGAAATCTTGGCCAGGTCTGAATTCTGAGGTGCCACAGATGGTAATACTGGCACTAATTCAAAAGATGAATCAGACCCCAAGTTGTGTAAAAAGAGCACAAAGAACATTGACACCTATGGAGAAAAGACAAACAACCCAGAGGAGAGTTGATCACCTTATAGCTAATGACAATACAACTATGTAATAACTAGACCTTTGACAAACAAAAACACAACCATACATTGATCGTTCGAGGAGAGTATAATGAAAACAAACCTTTGACAAACAAAAACACAACCATACAATGATCGTCCGAGGAGAGTATAATGAAAATAGACATTCGTTTAATCCTTCATAAACCTCTCTTATCCACCATGAACTTTTTAACGATTTTGGATTTATAACAATAGCAACCAGAACGCAGTCTTTTCACCACCCTGGGTCCAAGACCATGCATATATAACATGGCATGGACGTGAGAGGTTGGGCTTGTTAAGTGAGGTGAGCAATAGGTGCACTCAACATGGCGATCCAAGTGTACAATCCAAACCAATACTCTTCCATCCCAAAAAACTTCATTATGGTAAGCTCATAAGTGGAATTTCCATGTATGTCAGTGAATTCTATGTTCACGACCAATCCACCATGAGAGGAATGGTCCATCTCATAACAAACATGATGAATTTTGTTTCCAAAAACATTATCTATACATAACCACATTCTCCAACCTACTCGCATTTAAGTCAATCATATTTTGGTAGGTGTGGCATGGTTTGGGAATCGTGAGATCACCACGTGAGGGGCATGTAGAGCTCGATGTAGAGTAAGGCACTAACGCCAAGGGCCACCACCCTATAAACCATACATAATACCCACATGTTAATAATTTTTTTTAATGAAATTGTAATTTTTTTTATTTAAAATGTATTTTTGAATTGTGATGGGGCTTTGAAAATTAATCTAGGGATCCCAGAGGGGAGGGTTTCTCTATGGCTCCGAAGAAGTTAAAGTTGCATAGTATTCATGGGGTTTAGGATGCATGACAAATAACGAAGCTGAAGCTAATGCCATCTACCAGGGGATTCAGTTAGCCAAATAAAATTAGGTAGCTTCTCTCACCATTTCAGGAGACTACCTCTTTCTTATTTAGTGTTTGGTGAAGGGCTCCTCTCCAAGGGACAAAACATTAGAAAGTATTATAAAAAGAATTAGTAAAGTAGTGGAAGGGTTCTCTTCAATAGCATATTTCAAAGCTCTTAGTGATCTCAATAAAGATGCAAACTTAAGTGCTAATGAAGGGTGCAAATTAAGATTGAAAGATTTAAAAATCAATGGCCGAATCAAACCATCTCTTATTCCTTAGAGCTAAATAGACTGACATTGCAGAATTATGAAGGATTGCATTATCAACCAATTATAATATGACATGTAAATTTTGTTTTTTGGTGGGTCATTTTTATGAGATATATATATCTAAAAAACCCAATTTTTTTGTTATCTAATTTGAAGTCTCATTGGAAAATTTTATAATTTTGCTAAATAAAAAACGTAATTTTTTTTTAAATATAACTATGTACTATCTATCTATATTTTCACTGTAATCTAAATTCAAGTTAACACATAAATACAAAATTCACATTTCAATTTAAAAATTAAATAGAAAAAAGTTAATAAGATCTATTAATATTAAATATATATTAGAGAAATAAGTAATATTAAAGTAAACAATAATATTAATTGACATATAATAATTAATTTAATTGAGTGACGTAATTCCATAGAATACAAATACATTACGTTTAGTCTATTTATACGTAAGGTGGGTGGGACGATAAGACCACCTACTTTTGATAAGCACGTGACATTGATAGCGACAGCTCATCACCTTATTTTATTTGAAGCACCCATGTGCCTCTTCATACCGTCTTTCCTTATCCTTGTTAAAGTCTACGCACTTGCCTCCTAATTTTCATGTGGGGTTAAATTCAATTATTTTCATGGAAATTTATAAAGAATTTAATGAATACATTGTTTTTATTAAATTTATTGAACTAACATACTCCTCGAGCCTAAGATTAATTTTTAACAATAGGTGGAGATGTGTGCACTCTTGCATGGAATTAGTTTAGTCAAGAAATCATCAATACACAATACACAATTAATTATTGTGGGTGACTCTAAAAACATGATAAGCATTTAAATCTTGGTATTGCCTTTTGAGATCTAAAACTAAACTCTATTTTCAAAAGAATTATTTCAAGCTTATTTTATACCCCTAAATTCCAAGTCAATCATGTTTTAAGGGCAATAAATTTGTTGGTGGACTTATTAGAAAACCAATTCATTTCTCGTGCATTTGAACCATTGTGGGAGAATGGATCCACCCAGATCCTCCCTATTACATAACATAGAATTATGAAATGTGGAAGATGTGATGCCAACTTGATGGGCATACAAGTGGTTATGTTGGTAAAAGTGATGGTGCATGGCCTTGGTCACCGATACCATGAAAATATTAAGGGGCAAGTAGGGAAAATTTTTCTCTCATGTGCAAAATTCATTAGGATGAACAAGGATAAGGTAAATACATGTTTGGACACAACACAAGCATGGGAAGAAAGGAATCAAATGTGCAACA
>APFE030420211.1:0-14371 GCA_000404065.3 Pinus taeda | reverse complement strand
AAAGGTGTTGAGGACAGATAACAGTGGAGAGTTTTGCAGTAAGGAATTTGAAGAATTCTGTAAGAAGTGTGGTATATAGCATGGCAGAAGACTACTCCATATACACCTCAGCAAAATGGAGTTGCAGAGAGAATGAACAAGACGTTGATGGAAAGGGCAAGAAGCATGCTTAGTGGTGCCGGGTTACGAAAGGAATTTTGGGTAGAGGTGGTGGAGAGAGCATGTTACCTGGTCAACAGATCACCTTCATTAGTGTTGGAGGATAAAGATCCACAAGAGGTATGGACTAGTAATAAACCCTCTCTTTCACATCCGAGGGTATTTTGATGTGATGCATATGTACATGTTCCAAAGGAGAAACGAACCAAGTTGGATAGTAAATCTGAAAAGTGCATCTTTATTGGTATAAGGATGGTTTAAAAGGTTATAAGCTTTGGAACCCAGTAACAAGGAAGGTTGTGTACAGCCAAGTTGTGGTGTTGAGAGAGTGAAAGATGTTATTAAACATGCCAAAGGAACCTGAGAAGATAGAGTTTCACCTAAAGGAGGAAGAATCAGACTCTACAACAGAGGAGGAATCAGAAGATGAAGAGCCACAAACTCCAGGTGTGAGAAGATCAGTTCAAGAAGGAAGACAACTAGAAAGGTATAGTTCATCTTATTTCTATTCAAATTTTGCTTTATCTATTATGGATGATGATCCTAGAACATTGAAGGAAGCAGTAGATTCAGAGGATGGAAAACTCTGGAAAGAGGCCATGGTTGATGAAATGGCATCTTTGCATAAAAAAGAGGATTGAGATCTGGTGGAGTTTTTGGTTGGAAGGAAACCCATTCACAGCAAATGGGTGTTCAAGAAGAAGAAAAATGTAGAAGGAATGGTGTATAAATACAAAGCTCAGTCGGTAACAAAAGGTTATTCCCAGGTGACGGGAATTGATTTTGGTGATATTGTTTCTCCTGTTGCCAAGGTAGCTTCTATTAGATTACTTTTATCTGTTGCTGCTGATTTTGATTTTGAGGTAGAACAGATGGATGTGAAGACAACATTTCTTCACAGGGATTTGGAAGAGGAGATCTACATGAAGCAACCTAAAGGATTTTCAGTGAAGGGTAAGAAAGCACTGGTATGCAAGTTAAAGAAGTCGTTGTATGGGTTAAAATAGTCACCAAGGATGAAGTATCAGAAATTTGATACATTTATACGGGGACTTGTCTTCACCAGAAGCAAAGCAGACCACTGTGTGTATTTTAAATTAATTGGTGACCGTGTTATTTATTTGGTCTTGTATGTGGATGATATGTTGCTGGTTGGAAATGACAAAGAAATTATCCAAGATTTGAACACCCAATTGTCCTCCAAATTCGACATGAAAGATCTTAGTGCTGCAAACTATATATTGGGCATGGAAATTAAAAGAGATCTAGCAAAGAGGAAGCTCTGGTTAAACCAGAGGAAGTATGTCAAGACAATATTGCAGAGATTTAATATGTAAGATAGTAAACCAGTGAAGGTTCCTATTCTTGTAGGTGTAAAGTTATCTGCTGAACAATGTCCCAAGACACAAGAAGAGGAACGAGACATGTCCCTTGTTCCATATGCAAGTGCAGTCAATAGCCTAATGTGTGCAATGGTCTGTACTAGACCAGACATTGCACATGTAATGGGAGTATTGAGCAGGTTTATGTCAAAACCAAGAAAGGAGAATTGGACAACATTGAAGCGGGTTTTTAGGTATTTGCGTGGCACTAGTGATTATGGTTTGTGCTACCAAAGAAGACCAGGATTGGACAGTGTTGGATATCTATGGCTTTGTTGATGCAGACTAGGCTAGAGATCTGGATCAGAGAAGATCTACAAGTGGGTATGTGTTTAAGCTATTTGAAGGTGCAGGCAGTTGGATGAGTAAGAAACAATCTGTAGTGGCACTATCAACTACAGAGGCAGAATACATGGCAGCCACTCATGCAAGCAAGGAAGTAGTTTTGTTGTAGAAATTGTGTTCAAGTATTAGGTTAGTACACGGATCTATAAGGATAGATTGTGATAGCCAAAGTGCAATTTTCTTAGCAAGGAACCCTGCATATCATTCAAAGACAAGGCACATGGATGTTCAATATCATTTTGTGAGGGATATGATAGAAGACAAAAAGGTGTTGCTGGTAAAGGTGGATACTTTGAAGAATATTGTAGATGCATTGATAAAATCCTTGAGCTCTGAGAAGTTTTCTTGGTGTAGAGAAACAATGAGTGTTGCAGGACTGGATAATTGAATAAACTCTCTTGTGGCCCCTGTGGAAAGAAAACAACAAGTGGGAGAATGTTGGGTTGTGTTATCTCTTTCCATGACTAGCCCACGTAGTTAATCGGGGGGTTAGAGGGGGGGTAGAGTCCCCCCTTCGTTGCATAACAGGGAGGCCATAGGGGGTGTGAGGGGTGCAGGTAACCCCACTCTATGGGGTCAAGGGTAGCACCTTGGAAAATTTTGGTTTTCAAACCTATGTTAGGTTGGGTGGACCCACCTATGGTTTTGTGCATGATTTTCACACATGTTTTTGGACGCGATGGTTTTCGGTCCATGGTTTTGGATGCAATGGTTTTCAGTCCATGGTATTGGATGCTTTAGCATGTAAAAATATGTATTATAACATTGAACGGAACATAATGAAAAATCAAGCTGATAGTCCTGGTTTTGGGATACAGGGGAAAATATCTGAGTATATGTGTTTTATGTGTTATGCTTTCGCATTGTTTATTTTCTGTGTTTTAAAATTCGTATGCAAGTAATTTTTATATGAGGTTAAAACCTACACATGAACAGATCATTTCCCTTTTGCATCATTTCCCTTGAAACTTCTATTTTTCCCAATTTACGAGACTTACACTAATGACCTTGGTCTTCCCCGTGCTGATGTGCAGAGATTAGTACTATTCCCTGCGCTGATCGGTGTGACTGAGTTGTGTTCCAGTCATGTCAGTCCTGTTATGGAAATATTTTTAAATTAGAGTTGAAGCTTCCATATCTAGAAGCTCCTTAACAAATGTCTGGTAAATGGTTTGGCTAGATGGGGTCGAGGATGATAGTTTGGGCTTCTTTCCCCTATAATGATGGAACTACCTTAAGGGATAAGTCCTTCTCCCATGATAAGGGGACCCATCTCCCATCCATCTTTCCTATATAAACCTCCCTTCTTCCCAAGCACAAAATAGTGACTAGTGTGAAAATTAGAGTTAGAGTTTTGGCTGAGTGTATATATACTAGACAAGCAAGCTATTACTAGTTGTAGCCATCTAGTTGTGTAAGGGAGAAGTGTGTTTGGTTTGGAGTGAATCCTAAAGGGAAGAGTCTTTAAACTATTGTTGTTTGAAGCCATCATGAAGTGCTAGCAGAAGTGACTGGGAACTTGGCCTTGTTAGAGGAAGATTGTGACGTGAAGGCGAATGGTTGTAATCTCTCATTGAATATTAATATATGCAACTATCGATTGATTTCCTACATGTTTTGTAATATTACATATTCGTGTCTTCATTATTATTGACTCATTAAGTAGTTTGAATTTTAATTTTTCTATTATTATGTTTGTGTGTTTTTGTTGTTCATTTGTTTCGGGAACTTGAAGAAGGAAGCGAGAGATTACTGGAGAGAGCAAGCGAGGATATCATCATGGAGGATAAGTGACCAAGAGGTAGGCCCTTTTGATTGATTCTAACCTTAGGAAATTTTCCATAGAATGTATCTGTTGTGGCTAGACCCATTATTGGGCTAGAGGAATTTGTTTGTGTCCGCACTTATAATTTTACTTCACCACAAATTGGTGACTCCACTAGGGAGATCCCATATTTTTGTTTGTTTTGGATTCATGATTTCCTGAGAACTTTACTAGTTTCATGTTTTCCCTAAGTCTGAATTCATAGTAGTAGATCTGGTCCCTATTATGAAACCAGCTCACAAAAAGATAAAAAAGATAGATCAACACCTTAGAAATAAGTCTCTTCGAGGGGGCAACCTCCTTTACATTACACAAATGAACAATTCTTGGATGAAACAAATGAGAAGACCTCCTTTCTCTATATAAGAGTCTAAGTGGTCATAATATAACCAGAGCCGACATAACGATAATAATGTAAGTGCACAATAATAACAATATGGGGACTACATGGGCACAATAATATAATAAGGGGGTTGTGCTAATCAAAATAAGGGGTTACACTAGTAGTATAGGGACCTAACATGCCCCTCTCCTTCAAAAAGTGTTGTGCTCAACATTTGAGTAGTTCTTGATGATTCTGTATAAAATGCTTGCCCTCCCATGTGGAACCTTCGTTGGGTAAGTTCTTCCACTTGATGAGATACTATGAAATTGATTGATTTCGTGGCTGTCGAGTTCTTGTTTATGTGACTGCTCCAGGTTCCAATATGATTTTTCCTTCCTCATCATGTTCTGGCAATATTGTTTGAACTAGGATCTTGTACAACATTTGAATGAGTGGCCACACTTCTTCATCCTTCTTTCATTCATCCCTTTCTTCATTTATCCAATCTGGTTGGATAATAGAAATAGCACAAAACAATGCTTCCACATCCTCATCCTTTCTTGAGAGTGCATCTGCAACAACATTTTTCTTCCCTTTGTTGTAGATTATTTCAAAGTCATAACCCAACATATTTGTGACCCATTTTTTTTGTTCTTCTAAAGATAATCTTTGTTCTAAAAGGTATTTAAGACTATCACGATCCATTTTTACCTTGAAGTGTCTTCCCATTAGGTAAGGTCGCCATTTCTTAAGTACATGTAGTATTGCCAACATTTCTTTCTCATAAATAGCTTTCTTGAGATGTAGTCATAAAAAATCCCAATCACCTACATCAAAACTTCTTTCACTGTGATGTTGATCTGCCTGTTGTTTCATTCGATTATGCACCAAATTGGCGTTATCCTTTAAATGTTGGAAAACTTGTTGTTGATGATTGATGTGATATTTCATTGCTTCAATCTTTTTCTTTTGGATATGTCCTTCTATCTTGAGAGTTTTAGGAGTGGTAATTTCTTCCAATGGATTACAAGATATGGCCGGATTCATTTCTTGATGCTCGATGTGATCTTTCACTTCTTGAACATTTTTCTTCTTGATATGTCCTTCTATCTTGATAGTCTGAGGAGAGGTAATTCCATCCAATGCATTACAAGATATGGTCAGATTCATTTCTTCTCTCTCGATGTGATCTTTCACTTCTTGAACCTTTTTCTTCTTGATATGTCCTTGTATCTTGAGAGTTTGAGGAGTGGTAATTCTTACCAATGCTTTACAAGATATGGTCAGATTCATTTCTTCTTGCTCTGGGGTTGGTTCCTAGTGTATATCCTCTTCTTTTGATGTTTCTTGATCTTTTTCTTCCTCCTCTTCACAATTAATGTAAAATAATTTCTTGTGAGCACACGTATGACCTTTAATGTATTTGTCATCACAATTATAACAAAGTCCTTTTTCTCTTTTTTCTTCCAATTGTTGTAGTGTCAACGTTGTAGGTTGTGGAAGGCTAGGAGAAACAACACTTCCATATTTATAGTTGTGAGGGGTAGACTTCCTTGTTTCCATAATTTTTCTTTCCACTTTTATTACCAACCTGAATGCCTTCTCTAATGAATTAGGTTCCCAAAGATGAACCTCATGTTGAATGTTATCCTTTAAAGTTCATATGGAGACATCAATTCTCTTCTTCTATGGAATATCATTTTCCCTTATATTCAACTTTTGAAAGTGTTCAATGTGCTCTGGCATTGAACACTTATGTTTGAGATTTATCAATTGGCTAAAGAAGGTGTTTCTCTTTGTATCCTCATAATGTGCTATCATTTCCTTCGTGAAAATTGACCATGTAACAAGTGGTTTGCAAGAGCAAAGCCATTTATACCATAAAAATTGATCCGGTTCTAAATATGAAGATGCAATACGTAACTTTTGTAACAGTTTCACCTCATGTAGATCAAAATATTGCTCCATCTATAGTATCCAATTTACTGGATCCTTGTCGTCAAACTTCCTCATATCATCTTTTCTTGATTTTAGGAGCTTGATCTTGAAATGACTATAACTTTGTACTTGTGGATCTTTCAGTTTTGAAATCATGATCTGTTGTAGCCCTCTGCATCCTCTTTCCAATGCCACTAGTCTGATCGAAATTGGATTCTCCAAGAAAGAGTTATGTACAATCTCCCATGATAACCTGATTGTATACCTTTTCAAAAGAGCGAACTTGTATGAAGTGCCATGTGTCACTGTTTTGACCTTCGGATTTGCAAAATATACACAGAAAACTACAGTCCTTCCTTCTTTTGCAACTTCTTACTAAATTTGAATCTGATGCTCAGAGAGAAAATTATGGCGATTTCCCTAGGTCACATGTTTGGGATGTAATTCGGGAGCTTGCAGAAATGCTAAATGTCTTGGATTGTATCTCCGAAAATATTGTGAAACAAGATCTAAAATTCAGGCCCGAGCTTTCCCACAAATTTGGCTCAAATGGGTTTTAATTTCAGAGTCTTATCCTTCATAGAAAACAAATTATAGTGAACATTCCATGATGACCTGTTTGAGATGAAATTCTGGAGCTTGCAAAAACCCTAGCTTCCTCAGATCATATCTCCAAAACTGTAGTGAGACAAGATCTGAAATTTGGACCTGAGGTTCAGACTGATTTCTTCTCAAATAATTTTTTGTTTGAGCTTCTGAAATTGTGTATCTAAAATGTTATAGCGAAAATTCCATGATGCCCTGTTTGGAGTAGCAAAACCGTAGAATCCAAAGCTCTGATACCAAATGTTATGAAGCCAACTCACAAAAAGATAGAAAAGATAGATCAACACCTCAGAAATAAGCCTATTCTAGGGGGAAACCTCTTTTACATTATACAAATGAAAAATTCTTGGATGATACAAATGACAAGACCTCCTTTCTATATATAGGAGTCTAAGGGGTCATAATATAATCAAAGCCGACATAACAATAATAATGTAATGGCACAATAATAACAATAGTGGTCTTCTATGGGGCACAATAATAATAGTATGGGGACTAAATGGGCACAATAATGTAATAAGGGGGTTTTGTAAAAATGCAATGTTCTATATTAAATAAAATGAAACCCATCAGCTCTACGAAAGATAGTTTGAACCAGGAGAGTCTGGCTCTGTAGAATGCTCTACATTGTTCATGTACATCACACATTATATAGTAATCAAAGATTTAGGGAAGTTAGAACCATAACCTAAAAAATAGAAACTAATTCCTATCCTGAGGTCTCGTGAACCAACTGACTATTCTAGGATATTCTCCACTATCTCTAATGCTCCACCTTAATGGAGAAGGGGTTCACAAATATGCCTAACATCTCCCTAAACATTTCAAACTTAATTTTTCTACAAGGCTTAGCGAAAATATCGGCACCATTATCACATGTATTACAATATAAAAAATGGATTTCTTTTTATTGCACTTTCTCCCTGACAAAGTGGAATTGTGTATCAATGTGTTTAATGTTTTTGTGAAACACCGGATTATTAGCAAGTTTGATTGAACTTTGATTGTCGCATTTGATTTTTGTTGCATCTTTCTTTTCTTCCCCAACATCCTGGAGAAGTCTTCACAATCAAACTGCCTCACACGTTGCTTCACATATATCTTGATACTCTGCTTCCACTGAAGACAAGGAAACTGTGTTCTGTTTCTTACCGCTCCATGTAACCACCCCAGATCCAATGTTGAATGCATAGCCTATTATGGATCTGTGATCGTCTACATTTCCAGCCCAGTATGAATCTGTAAATCCTGTCAATCTAACATCAGAGGAATCAGTATAAATAATACCGTAATCTATAGTACCTTGTAGATACCTCAAAACAATTTTTGCGACATTCCAATGACTTTCAAGTGGCCTGGACATGTATTGACTTAACACACTGAATGCATAAGCCAAATCTTGTCTAGTAGTGGTTAGGTAGATTAGGCTCCCAACTAGCTATCTGTAAAGTGTCACATCTGCCTCTTTATAGCCATCCTCACTCTGTAGTTTGATGCTTTGTTGTAATGGTACTGCTGCAGGCTTACACCGATCCATGCTAAATCATTCTAGTAGTCCTTTGACATACTTTCCCTGGGGTAGAAATGTTTTTCCTGAATCTCTCCAAATGTCAAGACCCAAACATTATCTTAGTTCACCAAGGTGTTTCATTTCGAACACCTGTGACATCTGTTGCTTGATTTCTTTTGATTAGATAAGTAGCATCACCTGTAATAATCAAATCATCTACATACAAAGAAATCAACACTATGCACCCTTGTTCATCTTCCATGGTATAAAGATTAGGGTCCTTTTCACTTCTGTTGTAGCCAAATTGCAGAAAAAATGAATCAATCTTTTCATACCAAGACTTAGGTTCTTGCTTTAGTCCATAAAGAGTTTTCTTTAATCTATAGACTAAATGTTCTTTCCCTTTCTAGACAAACCCTTCAAGTTGCTCTAAATAAACCTCCTCTTTCAATTTTCCATTTAAAAATGAAAACTTTACATCTAATTGCTGAATCATCCAATGTTTCTTAGTAGCTAAAGCAATCAACATTCTGATGGTATTACGTTTAGCTATAGGGGCAAAGGTTTCTTCATAGTCAATGCCTTCTTTTTATGAATACCTTTGCTACCAATCTAGATTTTAATTTATCTATGGTTCCATCTGCATTAATCTTGGGTTTATACAACCATTTACAACTTATGGTTTGTTTCCCTCTAGGAAGTTCAACCAATTCCCAAGTGTTGTTCTTGATTATAGATTCATATTCCTGTTCCATAGCTGTTTTCTATTCACTACATTCATTTGCTTCCTTATAACTAGAAGGTGCAACAACATTCATCATACTAGTTATAAAATAATTTTACCTATATCTTGCAGGCAATTGAGCTTTCTTACCTGATCTCCTCAGTGGTGGGGTAGCTCAAAACATTGTATGATCAACATTTTCTTTCTCTTCTCATTGTTGTTGCTATTGTTTTATCTGTTGTTGTTGCTATTGTGTCTGCTGCTGTTGTTGTTCATCTTCTACATTTGTCTGTTGTTGATCCTGATTATTTCCTATTTCTTCACTTTCTTCTTCCACCAAGTATGGAATATCCCATTCCTCATTTTTCTTATCAGATTCTTCATGATCTTGCTCATGGAATATGACATCTCTACTAACAAAAATCTTGTGAGTAGAGGGATTAAATAATCTATAAGCTTTATATTTTGAACAATAGCCTATAAAGGTAAGTCTAATGGCTTTTGAATCTAGTTTTCTTCTGTCTTCCTTTGGAATATGGGAAAATGATTTAGACCCAAATACTCTTGAATGATTTACTACATACTTAAATCCATATAGTGTTTCATAAGGAGTTTTAAACTCAAGACTCTTCATAGGACTCCTATTTTTCAAATAAATTGCAGTATTCAATGCTTCAACCCAAAAACCATTCGACAGATTCCTAGCTTTCAACATGCTTCTAGCGCATTCCACCAATGTTCTATTCTTTCTTTCTATTACTGCATTCTGCTGAGGAGTATGGGATACTGTGAATTGTTGTAATATTCCATGGTATTTGAAATACTTGATAAGCTCATCCTTTCTGTATTCTCCCCCTTGATCGAAGCGGAGAATTTGTATCTTCTTCCATGTTATCTTTTCAATAATGTTTCTAAACTGCTTAAAGTATTCAAATGTGTGATTCTTCTTACTCAAGAAATATACCCAAGAAAACTTTGTGCAGTCATCAATAAACAGTAAAAAATATAGTGCAACTCCTAATGACTTTGTTTGCATGGGTCCACTAAGATCTGTGTGCACTAATTCAATTATATATCTCTATTTCTTCTCTACTCGAACAGGGAATTATTCTCTATGCATCTTTCCTAATGTGCAGGCATCACAATCATTATAAACTTGTTTTAACATAGGAAGATATCTTACCATTTCCTTTTTTTGAAGTAATAGCAAATCATTGTAGTTGATATGACCAAATATCTGATGCCATAGCTCTTTTGTAGTCAAACCCGCTACTATTAAAGCTCGAACTAGTGCTGGTCTTACATCCAATTTGTACAGACCTCCTGTTCGAATTCCTGTAGCAATAGTCTTCAGGCCATCTAATAGACCTTTAATATAGAAAAAGATTTAAAAAATTCAACTTTGAGATCTTGATCTGCAATCATGGATACATAAATAAAGTTATTTGTTATATTGGGCACATACATAACATTATAAATTTGTCTTACATTACCATTAGGTAAAATGACAGAAATTTCCCCACATCCTTTGATCTGAGGACTTTTATCATCACCTAGATAGATTTGTGCTCCGTCGTTTATTTCTTTAAAATATTCAAACCATTGCTTGTTCCCTATCATATGTGTTGATGCTCCCGAATCTACATACCAAATGTCTACATCAAGATGCTCATCACGTTCTGCCATGAACAATCTGGAATTTCGCTCATGATTATCATTCGCAAGATGACCTACATGTCGTTTTTGCCTCTATTGTTCTTCATGATATTTATTCTTCCTACACTCCCTAGCTATATGACCAAGTTTTCCTCAATAAAAACATTTAATTATAGAGTTGTTTCTATTCAGATTCATACCTTGGGTTGGATTTGGTATTTTCTGTGAACTTCCTTTGTTTTGTTGTTGTGGATTTCCACTTCCTTTGTAGAAGTTCTTTTACACCATCAATTGAAGATCGACACTCTGGGGCTTTAGAGTCGAACTTCTTTCTTCTTCTTACATCAGTATTCCTATCAGTTCTTCAAACTTCAGGATTTTCTCTCTCGCATTTATCCCAGTGATGAACATTTGGTAGTCATCGGTTGCACCATTCATGGTAATTGTTACAAGATCTGTATCTTCAACTGTATGAAAAATGTCTACCAATTTGTTCTTCAGATCTTTGATCCTTGCTATGAAGGCAACAATTGTTTCATTCTCCTCCATCTTCAGGGATAAGATCTTGCTCTTCAGGAACAAAAGATGATTTGTATTCCTGATCTCATGCAAATCCTTCAAAATTCCCCAATTTTCGCCTATTGATTTACATTCTCTGATATGTGGTATGATGTAGTCTTTCATTGACATCTTCAGCAGTGTCCTTGCTTTACCCTCACACTTCTCCCAATCTGGGACTGAAGCTGATCCAGCTGCTGGCTTTTGCTCATCTCCATTTGCAATCGTCGAATCACTCTACACTTCTAGCAGAGTCTGCATATTGAATTTCCAATTTGCATAATTGGAGCCATTGAGCTTGTTATGCTCATTCAAGCATGCTTCAAACATTTGATTATTCATCTAGGCAATTTAAAAAAGGTTCCACAGGTCAAAAAAAAGTTATATTTACCTCATATTTATGTCAAAGATAGAGATCACTGATCTCCAATGTTGTTTGATCTCGCAGCACACTCGCAGATCACTATGGCTTCCTTCACGGCCTCTAGACCACCCTCTGTTGTCAGCCTCTACCAGGATGCAACCTTCTCTCGGCCTTGTTAGAAAATTATATATTACGGAGCAATGGAACACATAAAATATTGTAGAAATATAAACAAAGAAAACGCATAAAACGAGAGAGACACAGATATACGTGGTTCACCCAGTTTGGGCTACATCCACCCAGAACAACCAGTCCTTCCTTTCTATTATCTAGAAAAATGAAGAGACACAACCTACAACAGATCTGCTGTAATATCCTCTATTTTCTCTCACAGTCTCACCTCTCTACTTCTCGCGCAGAGAATACACATCTATTACACAGCCTCAAATACAATGCCCTCATACAAAGAGAGGGGTTGCCTTGTAGGGAAAAAAACCCTAAACTAAACATAATTTCTACCATTAGATCCTTCGCCTAATGAATGACCTAGACTGACTAGAAACTGCTATACTTTTACAAGGCAATTTTACATCTGTTTTTAGCTTTGGGGGCGCTGCCCCTAAAACCCCCGCCGGGGGACCGCTGGCCTCTAGACCCCCCAGTCGGGGGGGATCAGCCCCCCCGAACCCCCGTGAGGGGACAAGTCCCCCCCGCACCCCCCCGTGTGGAGCGGTGTAAAAACTTCCTGGCGTATACATCCGGCTGAAACAAAGACCTCTAAACAATCATGCTCCATACTCAACAATCTCCCACTTGGAGAATGATTGTAGAAACTCCATCGCTGCTTCATTTGCTGGACAATGACTCCTCTTTGGACCTGGCAATTTCTCATCTTCATCGTCATCCTTGAATACCAATTGAAACTAAGCATATTCTCAGTTTCTCCCTGGTTATAACTTTTGTTAGCATATCTATAGGATTCTGGCTAGTGTGTATCTTTTCCATCTTCCACTCTCCATCTCCCAACATTGATCGTATGAAATGGTACTTGAGATATATGTGTTTAGTCCTCAAATGAAATGTTGAGTTCTTTACAAGATGAATGGCACTTCGGCTATCACTGTTTAACATGCCCATATCATGCTCCTTACCCAATTCACCCATAAACCTTTGTAGCCAAATTATTTCTTTACTAGCCTCTGTAGCAACAACATACTCTGCTTCTATTGTTGAAAGTGCAACAACACTTTGGATTTTTAAAACCCAATTGATAGTTGTTCCACCTACAGTAAATACATATCCTGTAGTGCTCCTCATCTTATCTCTGTCACCTGCCATATCTACATCAACATATCCCTGAAGAGAAATGTTTGAACTACTAAAGCATAATGCTTGATTTGTGGTACCTTTCAAATATCTGAGAATCCATTTCACTGCCATCCAATGTTCCTTTCCTGGATTGTTCATGTACCTGCTTACAACACCCATTTCATGTGCAATATCAGGCCTTGTGCAGACCATTGTATACATTAAGCTTCCAACTGCTGATGCATATGGAACTTTAGACATATAATCCATGTCTTCTTGGGTCTTTGGGCACATTTCCTTACTAAGTTTGAAGTGGCTAGCAAAAGGTGTACTAACCGGTTTTGCATTGTGCATATTAAATCTTTTCAACACCTTTTGTATGTACTCATTCTGAGACAATGTTAATTTGCGATTTTTCCTATCTCTAGTGATTCTCATACCAAGGATTTGTTTTGCAGCTCCTAATTCCTTCATTGAAAATGAATTTGCCAATTTTCTTTTGAGCACATTTATTTCCTGCATGTTAGACCCTGCAACAAGCATGTCATCTACATACAATAACAATATAATATAGATGCCATCATTTTTCTTTTTCAGATAAACACAATGATTAGAGTGACATCTAGTATAACCTTGTTCAAACATAAACTTGTCAAATTTTAGATACCACTACCTTGGAGCCTGTTTTACGCCATACAAACTATTCTTCAACCTGCACACTAGTTTCTCCTTCCCTTTCACTTCATATCCTTGTGGCTGTTGCATATATATCTCTTCCTCAAAATCCCCATGGAGAAAGGTTGTCTTTACAAGTAACTGCTCAAGATGCAAATCTTCAACTGCTACTAGACTTAAAATTGTTCTGATTGAAGTCATTTTAACACAGGAGAAAATATTTCATCAAAATCAATGCCTTTCTTCTATGCAAACCCCTTCACCACAAGTCTATGCAAAATCAATACCTTTGTTTTCCTCCATCTTCTTCCTTCAACCTGTAAACCCATTTATTCTTCAATGTAGTTTCTCCTGCAGGCAACCTAACTAAGTCCCAAGTCTGGTTATGCATTAAGGAGTCCATCTCTTCTTCAATGACTACCTCCCACTTCTTCCTACTTTCAACCTGCATTTCTTCTTCATAACATTTGGGTTCACTAGAATCAGCCAACAATAAATAATATAATGAAGGAGAGTATCATTCAAGGGGTATACTTATCTTGGTGGATCTTCTAACACCACTTTCAGGCATTTGGGGTGCCTGTTGCTGTTGTTGTGGTTGTTGATTATTATTATTTTTAGGCACCTTTACTTTTTCAGTGATTTCATCAAAGGCTGCGTATTCCTTGTTTTCTTTTTCCTGTTTCTTTTCCTACAACTGATTCTTATACAAGACCTTTTCATTGAATATTACATCTCTCCTCCTAATGATTTTGTGATTTTCATAATCATATAAGCGATAACCAAAATCATTAACACCATATCCAATAAAGGTACATTTCTTTGACTTTGCCTCAAGCTTTGTTCTATTTTCTTTATCAATATGGACAAAGGCCTCACAACCAAAAGCCTTTAAAAAAGAGTAGTTTACCTTTTTACCTGTCCATGATTCCTCTGGAACACCACCATCCAAGGAACTTGAAGGCCCTCTGTTTATTAGATAAACAACAATATCTA
>APFE030420203.1:1625-60854 GCA_000404065.3 Pinus taeda | reverse complement strand
CAGGAGAAAATTTCACGGAATTTTATGCAGAGAAAAGTTTATAAAAGTTTATTTCATGTGGAGAAAAGTTCACGAAATTTTATGCAGAGAAAAGTTTATTTCATGTGGGAAAACATACCTTTGGCCCATGGTAGTTAGTCCTTGGAATTTGAACCTATGGTTTTTGGACCATGTCATCTCAACAGACGTGTTGATCCCTAGTATTGAGTTGATGGTATTGGTTTGTTATGGTTTTGGCCCGTGGTATTGGTCCATGATTTTAGGAGGAGCTTGCCTATATAAAGCAAAGGAGATCATTTGGCTTATGTATGCTTTTGGGTTGAATATCTTAAGATCTGAAACATTGGGTTTCCACCTTATATATGGTGTTCTTTGATGTGACTGTCTGTTTTTCTTGTTCATGCTCATTGTTTTATAGTACTGATATGCAAAAATAATTCAAAGTATAAATAAGGAAGAATTGTTAAAAGGACTAGATAATACTGATTCACCCCCCCTCTTAGTATTATTTTCAATAGTTGCAGAGTTTTGGGTTCTGTTGTGTGCTCTAGTGATTGTATTCTGGTGACATTGCTTCGATGATGATGGGTTGTCAAGTGATTGATTGATTCAGTTGTGGTTTATTCAGAAAGTGATGATTGAGTTTCAGTGGTTGCTTGATGAAAATGTATTTGATGGTTGTATTACAGTTATGATTTTCTGAGTTTCAATGTTTTTGATGGGTCCAGTATGAAAATTGGATGAAACGTGGCCTTCATATTGTGGTGTTGTGTTCAAGGAGTATCCAGTCTGAAAATGCATGAAACGTGGTCCCTAGTGGAAGAGTGGATTTTTCTATAGGCTCGCACCTACCTACTAGTAAACATATTGGCTAGTCCAAGAGCTAGGGGGTTGTAGCTCCCTTCCAGTAGTACCTGGAGAATAGGAGAAGGTTGTAGCCTTCTATAGGTGGGTGCCTGAGTACTATTATGAGTTTGCACCAGTACAAGATTGTAAACAGATTTTCTTATTATTAAAAGGAAGACAGAGACGATAATAGCAAGTGATTTTTACCCACATTGGGTTTGCTCCTTATATCTTGGTGTTCATGTGTGTTGCTTATGTTTGATGATTTATTCTTCTTTTATTGCATTGTCTAATAAATCTCTGATATACTAGTTTAAGCTCAATACATGATAAATTATCTCAATCAAAAGTTCTCTGCATATACGTTGGTCTCCTTGAGTACAGTCGTGTGTACATGCTAGTTCACTTAACTGAAGTAGCATATATAAATCTATTTGGGAAATGAAATTATAGATATGATAATACTGATTCACCCCCCTCTCAATATTATTTCCAATAGAACGTGTACTGGTGCGAGAATGATCATAGTACTGTGGTAATTATTATGACATGCTTGATAATTATTTGTTTATGCACGCACAATGTTGCTAGAAGAAGCATGTTGTCATATTATATCTACATATCATGTGTGCACATGAATAGATGTTAAAAGATTGCTTTTAAAGACTAATTATTGATTGATCAATTCATTATCTAATCTTTTCAACAAAGCTTGTTGACGACAACAATGACAGGAAATGATGGTGATTTGTGCCTAAGATAAATTATGTTTAACTTTGTGGAAGATAAGAACTAATGGTCCATGTTGATGAGTCTGAGGCGCAGGATGGTCCATGGAATAATCATGCCATAAAGATATAGAGAATAGTGATTTGTGGGTAAACGGTTTCATGACAATTGTAATATCTTTTACCTGGGTATTTAGTATTTTAATGATATTTCATTTTATTATTTTATAACAATGGATAAGGGATGGAATCCCTTATAAGCCATTGAGTGAGGGGTGAACACCCTCATGAGCGTTTAATAAAAACATTAAACGTTTGTTGGGTTTCACGCTACAAGGTTTCCAGGGTATATCAGTGTTCAATGATCTGATTGATTATTGTGTCAGTTTGATGATGTTGATTCCTTATCTGATGTTTTTGGGCCCCTATACTACTAGTGTAACCCCTTATTATTATTATTGCAACCCCCTTATTATATTGTTGTGCCCATATAGTCCCCACATTATTATTATTGTTCCCCATAGAAGACCACTATTGTTATTATTGTGCCCTTACATTATTATTGTCATGTCGGCTCTGATTATATTATGACCCCTTAGACTCCTATATATATAAAGGAGGTTTTTTCATTTGTGTAATATAAAGGAGGTTTCTCCCTCAAAGAGACTTATTTCTAAGGTGTTGATCTGTCTTTTCAATCTTTTTGTGAGCTAGTTTCATAACATTTGGTATTAGAGCTTTGGATTTTAGTGTTTCGCTGCTCCAAATATGCCTTCATGGAATTTTCATTATACATTTTTTCTACGAAATTTCAAAAGCTAAAAAGACAACCAAGTTGATCTGAGATCGTTCTAAACCTTGGGTCCAAATTTCAAATCTTTTATCTCTATATTTGTGGAGATATGATATAAGGAACTTAGGGTTGTTGCAAACTCCAAAATTCCATTTCATATAGGTCATCGTGGAATTTTCTCTATAAAAAAAATTTGGCGATGGCTCAGACTCTTAAATTAAAACCCATTTGTGCCTATATCGTTTTGAACCTTAGGTCCAAATTGTAGATATTGTCTGTTTATATTTTCAGAGATAGGATCTGAGGAAGTTAGGGTTTGTGCAGACTCTTGAATTACCTTTCAAACATGTGACCTTGGGAAAATCGTCATAACTCTCTCCAAGCAAGAGATTTCAATTTTGTAAGAAGTTACAGAAAGAGGACAGACTGTAGTTTTATGTGTACCAGTTTCACGTCAGAAGGTTGAAACAGTGGAATGCGACACTTCGTACAAATTCGCTCTATTGAAAAAGTGTATAATCAGGTCATCTTGGTAGATTGGGCATAACTCTTACGTGAAGAATCCAATTTCGATCAAACTAGTGGGATTGGAAAGAGGACGCAGAGGGCTACAACAAGTTGTAATTTTAGAATTTTGAGATTGAAAATTACATAGTTACAATTGCTTCAAGATCGTGCTCCTAAAATCAAGAAGAAACGAAATGAGGAAGTTTGATGGCAAGGATCCGATAAATTGGATACTACAAATGGACCAATATTTTGATCTACATGGTGTACAACTATTACAAAAGGTACATATTGCATCTTTATATTTAGATTTGAATCATTTTTTATGGTATAAAGGGCTTTGTTCTCATAAAGCACTTGTCACTTGGTCAATTTTCACAGAGGAAATGATAACACATTATGAGGATACAAAAAGAAACACCTTCTTTAGCCAATGGATAAATTTGAAACAAAAGGGTTCAATGGCAGAGCACATTCAGGGCTTTCAAAAATTGAATATAAGGGTAAATTATATTCCATAGAAGCAAAGGATTGATATCTTCACAGGGAATTTAAAGGATTACATTGAACATGAGGTTGGTCTTTGGGAACCTGATTCATTGGAGAAGGCATTCAGGTTGGCAAGAAAAAATAACAGTAGAATTATGGAAAGAAATGAATCCCACCACTCACAATTATAAATATGGAAGTTTTTTTTCTCCTAGCCTTCCACAACCTACAAGTTTTATACCACAACAATTGGAAGAAAAAAGATAAAAGGGGCTTTGTTACATTTTTTATATCAAATACACTAAAGGTCATAAGTGTGCTGATAAGCAATTATTTTACATATATTGTGAAGAGGAGGAAGAAAAGGATCAAGAAACATCAAAAGAAGAGGATATACACTAGGAACCAACCCGAGAGAAAGAATAAATTAATATAACCATATCTTGTAAGGCATTGGCAAGAATTACCACTCCTCAAACTTTCAAGATAGAAGGACATATCAAGAAGAAAAAGGTTCAAGAAGTGAAAAATCACATCGAGAAAGAAGAAACGATATGCCCATATCTTGTAATTCATTGGCCGGAATTACCACTCCTCAAACAACCAAGATAGAAGAACATATCAAGAAGAAAAAGGTAATAGTGTTGATTGATTCGGGCAGTACCCATAATTTAATTCATTGTAAGATAGCCAATGAATTGAATTTCTTCCTATATCTAACACCAACATGTTAAGTGATGGTTGCAAGTGGAGGAACCATAAATTGCTCTAGAAAGTACCATAATATCAATCTATCCATGGTAGAATATGTATTGAATAGCCCAATCCTTTCCATTCCAATGGGTGGTGCTGATGTTGTACTAAGAGTCCAATGGCTACAATCCTTGGGTACAATAACTTTTAATTTTCAAGAACTTTTCATGAAATTTTACTTGGAAGGAAAGGAAGTTGAATTAAGGGGTATCACAGGGAAACTAGGAAATATAATAAGCTCTAACAGAATGACAAAGCTTTTAAATAAATAAAAACGACGCGTAATTGCACAATTATGTTCTCTAGAGGTTCCCACATCGAAATCATATATTTCTTCATATCTCCAAAAAGTCTTGGACAATCAATCCAAGGTATTTTAGACTCCCAAAGGCCTCACATATTCGTGATCATGATCATTCTATTCATTTTATTCCAGGAAGTGTTCCCCCAAACATTAGGCCTTACAGATATCCCTATGCCCAAAGGAGTGAAATTGAACACATGGTTGCAGAAATGCTAGAGGCTGGTATAATTCAGCGTAGTCAAAGTTCTTTCTCTACTCCAGTAGTATTAATGCATAAGAAGGATGGGTCATGGAACATGTGTCCGAATTATAGAGAGCTCAAAAAACTCACTATTAAAGATAAATTTTTGATTATTATTATTGATGAATTATTGGACGAATTGCATGGATTAATTTACTTCAACAAGTTGGATCTTCATTCAGAATATTATCAAATAAGAATGAAGATTGAATACATTCCTAAAACAACATTACTGAAGAAAGATTCATTTTCAGGGACTCCAGACGCAACGAAATCCTTTGAACATATTAAAGAGGCAATGTGGAAAGCACTAGTCTTAGCTACGTCAGACTTCACAAAAACCTTTATTGTGGAATATGATGCATCAGGAAATAGAATTGGTGATATTTTAATGCAAGAAGAAAGACCCATTGCTTTTGAAAGTCTTCCAATCAAAGGAAAGTATTTACAGAAAGCTATTTATGAGAAGGAAGTGTTGGCAAGACTACATGAACTTAAGAAATGTTGCCCTTACATAATGAGAAGATCCGAGTTGAAACAATATTGCCAAAACTTGACAAGGAAGGAAAAATCATATTAGAACCTAGAGCAGTCATAGAAAAAAGAACCCGATAGCTACAAAATGGATCAATTTCAGAGTATCTCATAAACTGGAAGAACTTATCTGCTAAATATTCCACACGAGAGGACAATAATTTTATACAAAAGCATCAACAACTACTCAAGCATTGAGGAAAACACTTTTTGAAGTAGAGGGTCATGTTAGGTCCCTATACTACTAGTGTAACCCCTTATTGTTATTAGTGCAACCCCCTTATTATATTGTTGTGCTCATGTATTCCCCATATTTTTCTTATTGTGCCCCATAGAAGCTCACTATTATTATTATTTTTCCCTTACATTATTATTTTTATGTCAGTTCTGATTATATTATGACCTCTTAGACTCCTAAATATAGAAAGGAGGTCTTGTCATTTGTATCATCCAAGAATTGTTCATTTGTGTGATGTAAAGGAGGTTGCCCCCTCGAAGAGGCTTATTTATAAGGCGTTGATCTATCTTTTATATATTTTTGTGAGCTGGTTTCATAACATATGTGATAATGATAATGTCAAGTATGTGATTAATTAATTTGGTTAAGGGAATCATGAAATGGATGCAAGGTTCATAAGACAATCTATGTGAATATACTACAACAGTGGTTGTTAATGGTTATGCAACTTACTATCTTCTATTGAAAGTTACTTTATGTACTAATGAACATTCTATCTAATGGTTAATGAGGAATGTGGAATAGTGATTTGGATAATTACTTGTGGGTAATTTGTGTAAAAAAATTCTAACTCTCTGCATTTTCAAGTGAGGTTACCGGGGTATGTTACAAGTGGTATTAGACTGAAAGGTTGCAGCACGAGTGCCTTTGGGAATTTTTAAGAAGAAATAAAATAAAGATGTGCTACTAGTGATCATCAACATAGGTACGAGTCTAACACCCTACATATTGATATATGCAGTAGACTACTTTTGACATGATATGTGTGATTCATGTTTATAACTGAAAGGAGTAGTAGGTAATAAATTTTGATGGAAAACTATGTTCATGACATTTGAATCCTAATGAGGATAAAAGACAAGAAAACTTTTGTCGCACTTATGAACAATCTTGAACACTCACTAAAGAAAGTGACAATTAACTCCCAACTTTTTCAAATATGGAGATATTAATGATACACTTAATGAACATGAAAGTCACAATGCACTACTTTTAATGAGTGAATGCATGAATGTAAAATATGGAGAACATCCTTGAATAGGACAACAGAGTGTTTTAAAATGAAATTGGAAGAGCCCCTTAAGATATTGAAAATAAACAATGAATAAAGTAGTGAGACTTGTTTGTAATAACTAATTGTTGATTACGTTTTTTCATGTCTGCATTAAGATCGTTGGTAGTTGTGATTGGTTAGTGTTTCATGACTAACTAATAAAACTTATATGCATGAATTGAATTTAATTTAAGCTTATTGCAATTCGTAAAGAAGTGATTATTGTATTTACTTCATGTATCGATCTGTTAATGAAAATACACTATGGAAATTGGAAATGATTCAAAAAGTGAATACTTTTTAAATGATGCATATTTATGACTAATGTTGTTGATGGGATTAAGTAGTCGTAGCTTAATGGCCACAAGAAAACCTGCCAAGGTAAATCACATTGCAACTATAAATGAGAAATTATAATGTTATATGATATGCATGATTGTGCTACTTGGAAAATCATAATGCATACACCATGTATGTTAATTATAATGTTATATGATATGCATGATTGTGCTAATTAGAAAATCATAATGCATATAACATGTATGTTAGTTATATTTCCTATCAATCTAGTTATTGATGACCCATGTTGAGGGTTAAGTGTAAATGCATGGTGTACATGCATGTTTATTTTGTTAATGACAATGTTCATATGGTTCATTATCTAAATTGTTGTGTGAAAGAGTGCTAAAGAGAGAAATTTAACATCCCAACTAGCTGTGAAAGGCCATAAGGCCTTGGGTTGATGGTGGTTGCCTGCCCGGAGTGGTTGATGGAACTTTCCTACCTAGATTTCCTCTCCCTAGAGATAAATGATCTCACTAGGGGAAAAAGTTTGGCCAAGATGGTGAAGAGGGCAAAAACCCTCAGAAAACTCTATTGATTTGGAGCATGTTCGAGGAGGCACAAAATTCCTTATAGATGGGACGTTGTTAGAGGAATAGGCAGGATTCTATGAAGAGGAATCCTATACTAGACCCTATGTGGTCATTGGAATTCTTGCGTTGGTTGGCTAGTCGAATTCCGTACTAGACTTGGTATGGTCTTTGTCAAAGAAATGTCTCGATGTGAAAATGACTCGATCTGGTTGTGGAAACTAGTTCCCATGAGTTGGGAGGAGAATTCTTTAGCTTATTGTGGTTCTCATAGCTAAACCAATTAACTAATCAGCTATGTGTTATGTTAAAAATGAATTCTATATATAATTGTGTAAATATTTTATGTACATTTTTTACATAAACTGAGCCTAGTTCTCAGAAAGGAACTGGAAGTGCAAGTTCTTTTATTAATAATCCTTTTAATATCTTAGCAGGGGCTAGGACAATATGCACTTGATGCATTTATTTTTCATTTCGATGATCATAGAGCGTTAGGTGTTGTATGAGTACTTTTAGAAGTATTGTGTCGATGTCATTAGCAGGAGCTAAGACATTGTGCACATGGTGCAATGATTTATCAGTTTGATGATTAGAGTGTTGGTGCTCTCCAAGTACTTGTAGAAGTATTGTGATTTAAATATCACTTAACATTGCATAATTGATTGATAGTTAAAAGTATTTCATTTGATTGAAAATGTTGTGTCTAATGTGATTGAATTTGTTAGTCATATATTACAGGGTACTTTCCATGAACTGCGGATGGGTTGTCAAACCATTCTTAGAGAATTTTCATGAAAGATACCATGACTTACAAGATTAATTGGTAAGTAATGGTAAGTTGGTATAGATATTTTGTTTTTCATCTATGAATTTGAGTAATGGCCAATTAATGGAAAGTAGAAATTGAATATTTTTGCAGCCATAAATGCCTATGACTATTATTCAAATACTATTGTTTCATTTAATGGTATTTATGGAAATAAAAATCCTTCATTTTGAAGGAGAAAAAAATCCTTTTGGGTTGCTTATAATATTATTTCATGATTCGAAGTTAACGATAAACAACGAGGACAGTGTTTACTTCAAGGGGGGAAATATGTAATATCCCACAATTACTTGGCACGGATAAAAAATAATAATATTTACTTCTACCACTATTGGCAAACAAAATTGTATTTTTTCTTCAATTGTTTACGAATTAAAATTGGTTCCAAAATTAATTTAAATATGAGTGAAACTGAAATGGAAAAAAAAGGAATGAGGGTTTGAGAATGTGATTTGAGGGCACACGCTTCTTCACCAGTGGTAGTGGCATGGTGAGATCTACCTGGCTAAGGAGAAAAACCCAACAAGAATGAAGCCAAGCTCTCCACACCTAGGATTTTCATCCACTTTCGATTCATGCTCCTTCGCTCATGCTCGAACAAGGTCCCTCAGCTCATCTCATGATCCTCACAGACACAGGCTCAGGAGGCGCAGCCATATGCTACTCAGGAAAATCACAATGACAGGACATATGACACCATTGATGCATAATCCATGAGCGAGAGATTCGAGGGTGAGGGCAGCCAGAATACCCTCTTGCATTGAAAGGGATTCTCTACTCGGTGGTCGGGGAAGACATGGCCAATCTGAATAGGTTTTTCACTTCCTAGGCAATAGAAACAAAGGCAGCCATGTAGAACATGACAGACAAACGGTGGTAAAAAACAACCATCATTCAACAATGGACAGATCCATTCATGGGCAAGGAATGATTACTCTTGAGCCGCATCAAAAAATTATCCATGGATGGAGTCACAACCCACCAGATTTGTACTACTAGAAGACAGATTTGCCCTTGATCTGGTCAGATCTGGAGGGATTTAGCAGAATCAGTAGTGCCCAATATAGCTTCGCTAATGCTGAAATAAATGGAGACAGAGGGTTGCATGAAAAATATGGCAACTTACTTCTTGATCTTTTGCATCATGCATCTGGGCGTTTAACAACTGATCCCCATCACTTATTAAGAGAAAATCTCTACATGAGGATCGTCATGGATCATCTACAGGATATACCGGATCAGGTGGGAATGCTAAGAGCCTACAAACAAATAGGACCAGATCCACAACAAGTTACGGTGATTGGACAGGAAATACAAGAAGAGGTGATCATCCCATCATTGAATTGCGAAGCCCCGATAGCATAGATACTGGAAGGTAAACAAATTACCCTCTTTATTAGAACTATGGAAGGAAACACAGTATGCATAAGAAGAAGGAGTTGGGAAGATATAAAACCCTCAAATAGAGGATACAAGAAAGGTTAGGCATTCCACCTTGCAAACAACTCTTGATTCACGCAGGAAAAGCACTGGAGGAGGAAAACAAGATAAAATAATATGACATCGACAGAGACTCAGCCATCTACCTTAACACAAGAATCCGAGGTGGCTATTCTGGAATAATATCCAAAGGACTAGTTTCATTTAAAGAGGCCGTAAAGGGTAAAATGGGGTCTCAAATACAAACAGAATAACAAGCCACAGCTCCTGGTGCCTACATCATTGAGCAGACAACTCATAACCCAGCTCTCTCAATCGTTATACCTGAGGTAAATGAAATACATTATGATTATTTATCAAAAGTAGTGATATGAATATTTAACGGGTTCTGGCCAAAACCAGAAGCCCTAAGTTAGTGGATTTACTCCATATGGATAGAAAAATATGATATACACCTATGCTCCAAAGGTTTTTTCATTGTCAAATTCTACACAGTCAATGACAAGGAATATGCATTGAATGAGGGACCATAGTTCTAGGCTAACGCTGGACTTTTCTTAACATCATGATTTCCGAAATGCGATCCAAATACCATGGTGGTATCCAAAATGCATGTGTGGGTTAAACTATATAACCTACTGCTACATTTATGGTACATCAAAGTATTAGTAGGGATTGGCAACTCCGGGGAAATTTTTAAAATTAGACAGTGAGCATCTTACCAACGAAATCTACACCTTTTCCATAATCTACGTGGAGGTAGATCTCAGTCAAGGGTTACCAGACCACATCCTCTTATTTCACAATGAAAAGCAATGGTCCTAGCCTCTTGATTATGGAAACACTTCCTTCATATGTCGCATTTGTCATTAAAATGGTCATCTACAAAGTGCTTGTCCATAAAACAAAAAAGACAGGAAAGGAAGACAACCTCTAAAGCCAAAAGGATGGCAGCTTTCAGCCGCTCTGATGGAGGATATAGAAGTGGAAGAAAATGCAAAAATTACCACAAACACCACATTCCAAGATGAAGAACACTCAAATGTTGAACAACAGGACATATCCTAGCATTCAATTAGCAAAGCACACAATTGAAATCACAAAATGATGAGAACCATAACTGCTCTTTGTTAGTTCCAAGGACACCCGAATCATAGCAAAAAAATGAGCAACTCATTCTAGGGAAAGAAATTGGAGGCAATAAGTAAATACACTCAAAAGAAAGCTCAAATTCCAACAAAGAAGCCCCAACTACTATCACAGAGGTAGAAATGTCCATTGTAACTTCCACTCCCAACGCTAGAGGTTGGCGGAAAGTGGAAAAAAAGAAAGGTAGGAAAGCATAGATAGTTTTTAAATTATTGTTAATTTAGATCCTATGTATCAAGACAAGTTTATATAACATATACTATTTCAGCATCTACAACATGTAATTTTTCTCAATATGAATAAAATTATGATTTTTCCATTGGAAGAAAAAATGGAAAAAAAAGGAAAAAGATTCAAGAAAATGTTTTTCTTGGTATTTTAAAGAGGAGTATGAACAAGAGATGAGAGTTTTCATACTTGAGACATATACATTCTCTTGGAAGGTCATTATATGTGCTACCAGGGATTTCCCCCACTCCCTTTTGCTTGCAAATCCGCATACAACAACCTATCCCTAACATAAGACATCAAAGATTTAATAACATAAAAGTTATTAATGGTTAAATTTAATTTGAGTGGTTCAATCAAGATTCAGTTGTAACTACCTCACCAACTTTGAAAAAAACACAAAAATGGTTCTTCGATTGTTTTTTTGGGGTGGGTGAATGTTGAGGTTTTCAGGAAGATCCTCCTGGTTTTAAAAAAAGGAACATGTATCAAATACATGGGGGACCTGGTGTTATGTTTTTGGGGGAAAGTAGAATGCGTTGACGAGAGTAATTCCAAAACATGGAAACATATGAAGTAGGCAGCTCATTAGTAACCTTACACAGTTTATATTAATGATTGCTTGGTCTAACCATTTCAGTGTTGAGGAAAATCTCCTTGAAATTAGTGTCCAAGCATTTTTGGCTCTGTATAAGAAGCACCATACATAAGAATAACGGTTTAGTAGAGATGGATTCTCTCAACTAAAATAGAAGAGAATCTCAAGTCACGTCATCCATCAAGTCATGTCCTCCATTTGAAAGATAAGTATACATGTTGATTACATGTTATTTCTTGAAAAGATAAGTTATTAGAATATTTGCAAAAAAAAAAAAAATTATATACATTATGCATAAAGATGATTTTAATGATGTTATGTTATTGGGAAATAATATATTAGAACTTTACACATAAAAGAATTTATGTGGAAAGTCAGAGATATGTTATTGATATTTGGGTTGTCTATATGCATTTCATTTTTGAAAAGGAAACATTTCCATACATTATATTTTTGGAAAAAAAACATACCTATAGATATATATATATACATAAACTATAAAGGTGATATAAAAGTTTCTTGACAAAAGAATAGAATATTTTGTTTCATTTCTTTAGATTAATTCTTGGAAATACTTCCATAACTTCAATTATAAGTTAACGTGGGTAACTTTTGATAGGATTTCATGGGTTGTGAACTAAAGAAAAATTAATTAGAGAAATCTCTTGAAAAGAACCCATAAATTTCTATGCATAAAAAACATAAGTTACCCAAGTTTTTGTTTTGAAAAGGTAACAGGAAATTTGTATTTTTATGCATAAAAGAGCAACTATTATGTTAGTATTCATTGGGATAAGAATTTCTATTGGATTCAAAGAAAAATAATTATTGTCTTATCATTTGAAAGAATACATTGTTTTGTATTTAGTTATGGTGATAGGAATTAAGTTCCTTCCATGCACCAAGATAAAACTATTATGTTGGATATTTCTTGAGAAGAAATTAATTCTTTGCATGCACCAAAATAGACTATTATGTTTAATATTTCTAGGAAGAAATTTTTCATGTGCTTGCATGACAAATATAAATATTTTTTTTTTTATCTCTTCAAAGGAGATGATTTTGCATCCATGTTAATTACATCTGTGATGTTGGACTCTTTAGAAAGAATTATACATGGAAAGTATATAACTATTGTGTTATGCATGCTTTTGAAGACAAACCAAAATTTGCGTGTAGAAAAGAATAATCATTGTTTTAGACCTTGGAATAGAAACAAGAAATCACATGGAATAAAAGAATTAGCTTTCCTTTGCAAAATACATATATCCACATGTAGGAAATAATGACTAACACATTAGTTCTAGGTTAGAGAAATGCATATCTTTTTGAATACAATAGATTTTGTAAATAACTCTATCTTGGGAAAGATGCTTTTTGAAAAGGGACTTGCAATTTCTTCACGATAATGATGTCTATCGTGTTAATCTTTCCTTATAAGAGGCATGTATTTTTATGCATTATAATAATATCTATTGTATTGGAAAGATTACTTAGTTACATGCACAAAGAAGAAGCTAAGGGGTTAGCTCTCTTTGAATAAGTTTTTTTAATCTAATTATGCACAAATAACAAAGATAAGTTGCTAGTACCATTTAAATGGAAAGAATGGTTACAGTGGTATCCTTTGGATATGGACATGTACTGGTGCGAGAATGATCATAGGAACGTGGTAATTATTATGACATGGTTTATAATTATTTTTTTATACATGCACAATGTTGTTAGAAGAAGCATGTTGTGATATTATATCTACATCTCATGTGTGCACATGAATAGATGTTAAAAGATTGCTTTTAAAGACTGATTATTGATTGATCAATACTTTATCTAATCTTTTCAGCAAAGCTTGTTGACGAAAACAATGAGAGGAAATGATGGCGATTTGTGCCAAAGACAAATTATGTTTAACATTGTGGTAGATAAGAAATAATGGTCCATGCTGATGAGTCTAAGTTTCAGGATGGTCCACTGAATAATCATGCCATAATGGTATAGAGAGTGGTGATTTGTGGGTAAACAGTTTCATGACAATTGTAATAGCCTTTTGCTACGTATGCGGTATTCTTATGATATTTCATTGTATTATTTTATAATAATGGATAAGGGATGGAATCCCTTATAATCCATTAAGTGAGGGGTGAACGCCCTCACGAGCATTTAATAATAAAATTAAACGTTTGAAGGTTTTCACCCTACAAAGTTTCTAGGGTATATCGGTGTTCAATGATGTGATTGATTATTGTGTCAGTTTGATGATGTTGATTCCTTATCTGATGTGATAATCATAATGTCAATTATGTGATTAATTAATTTGGTTAAGGGAATCATGAAATGGATGCAAGGTTCATAAGACAATTTACGTTAATATACTACAATAGTACTACAACGGTGGTTGTTAATGGCTATGCAACTTGTTGTCTTCTATTGAAAGTTACTTTAATGAGGACTATGGAATAGTGGTTTGGATAATTACTTGTCGGTAATTTGTGTAAAAAAATTCTAACTCCCTGCATGTTCATGTGAGGTTACCGGGGTATGTTACACTATCATTTTAATTAAATTGATTAACTAAATTGGATATGTGGTATTAGTAAGCCATGGTATTACAACAAATCCTATTGGAAAATTTAAAATCTCCATAGCAAAGTGGAAGTGAATATTCACGACTAAAAATTTTGTTAGATATTTTTTTAAATTTATATATGTTTAACACATATATTAATTATGTTTATAATTAAAAACTACTACATAAGAACTAGTCCATGTCACTGTTATAGCTAATACATTTAATATAAGTATAAACTTTTTAGTGGAAGTTTAATTAATAATATCTCAAAGGCATCCACAATTTTATAGAATGGAATTGTTTTTGTGAGATTTATTAAGTACTATCACATTCTAAAAGTAGTTTTGACTAAGATGTTTCCATCATAACGTTATTATTTTATTTTAAATGTAGTTAATTATTTTGATTTAAACTTTTTATCTATATAAATGTTATTATTTTAATTTATTTTTTCAAATTTTATCTATTTAATTATGAATTTTTAGTTCTTACTGAGTTAAATTTTAAGGATCTATAACAATATTGTATATGGATTGAAATTTATTAATAGTAATTTATAAGATTATAATTATATCTTTAGATTTTTTATTTTTTTATTATTTTAATATGAATCTTGTTAATCTTTTCAATCAATCTGACACCCAATTTTCATATTCCATAGAAAGAAGTTATATGCTTTTTACTTTGCGTCAAAAAAGCTCTGATTTGTAATTAGTTTTGAATTTTTTTAAATGGAGTTTATTAAAGTTTTAAAAAATCATAATAATTTAAGCTTTGTTACAATATCATCAGCCATTTTTATCGCTTATCAATACCACATGCTCAAAAACCATAACTCATTTCAATATCAAAATATTTTTATAAATTTTTATTTAATTTTATTTTATAACATTTTTAAATTAAAAACTTAATCCAACCCATATAAGTTTTTTAACCATGGATAAACCCCATTTTACATGGATATTATTAACCTGTAAATAAGCTTTGTTAACAATGGACAATACCATGGCTTAATTAATCCGAGTGGAACAAAAAACCATAGCTCATTTTCAAATGAATAATTTATTTTATAACATTTTAATATTAGTTTCTAATTTTCTATTAATCTAAATTTTATATATATATATATATATATATATATATATATATATATAATATATATATAGTATATTATATATATATATATATATTAATATGGGATTGAACTATTTCACAACAATTTTTATAGTTAATTTTAACGGAAATGTCGCAAATATTTTTTTTAAAAAATTGAGTTTAGGTTGTTTAATTTGTAAAATTAGAGTGCCCTAGAACTGCTCAATCCATTTATGCATTCTACAATATATTTTAAGCAACAACAAAAATTACATTATTAGTTGAAAATGTATCACCGAATTCAAGAAATACTATTTCATCTATAAGTTAGAATATATATATACTATAAATTACTTTTTACAAAAGAGGTAGGTACTAAGTAGCGACATTTCATATGTCATTGCTATGGATTGATGCCTATTGGTATTTACCAGTGATTTAATTTACATGGTTGTGCTAGTATTATTTTTTTGTGTGGCTAAGCCTATGTGAAAGTTGGCGCATTTATTCTATCGAAGAAGAGAACAAGAACAAGGCTCATAGATTTTGATAGGAAGACTAAAAAAATCATAAAAATTAATTAAATTATATTTTTTATTTAAATTACCAAAGTGAATTGGAAATTGGAATAGAAGTTGGCTATGTAAATATATTTTTCTATTATGTAAAAATTTGATGTTACCAAAAAAAAACTTATTTACATTATTATTAGTAATTATAAAAAGAATTATAAGTTAAATGGGTTGTAAAGTAATAAGCCTCAATCCATAATAAGCATCAAGACACTTGGTTCCTAATATATCTCACATTGTTAAAACTAAAAAAACCATAAAACTTATTAGAATATAGCTTTATTTTAAATTATTATAATTATCATTATATAAAAAGTAATTATTAATAAGTTAAACATAATACATTTGAAAATGTGGAAGAAGATTTATATCCTGGAGATATATTCTCATTAACCATGGAGATTCCTAATATCTAGTTATGGTCCATTTTATATTCAGAGTACATCTTAATCATGAACCTATGGAATCTCTTGAAGGGCAAACCATTTATATAGTACAAAACTTAAAAAAATATAATGATTAAGGTAAAAATGTAAAATAATGATACTTAAAATGATATAACAATACTATTATTATTATGAGACATTTATTTCAAAACAAACACATTTATAGTTTATGTGAATGTGTTTCCTAGAAACCATCAACTGTAGTTCATCCTCAGGATTGTAGTTCATTCTCACGACTAAGATAGAGAGTCTCATCCAACATTGAAGTTATATAGTATAGAGATGAAATTCTAGAAGTCATTTTTTTAACAGTATCAATTCAAAATAATATATAACTAAAAGTGATGTTTAAGAAAATAAATTGCATTGAAGAATTAAAAATAATCCATTGCTAAAAAGTTGAACAAGAATTAAATAATAATAAAAATTAGAAGCCCAAAATAAATTAATATTAAAGAATTCAAAGAAATTCAATGCTAAAAAGTTTATCAAGAATTAAATAATGAAACAATCCAAAACCTAAATATAAATTAAAGAATAATGTAGAAGAAAATAAAAATTTAACAGGAATAGAGAGCCTAGCTATGACTAGGCTTCTATTGTACAAGCACAAGCTCAATAACATAGGAGACCATAGACTTCCTAAGCTAGCTTTAAATTCTAGCCAAAACCATCTAAACGAGGGCCTGGTTAAACCATTGGGAGGTCGACGAGAATGTTGCATTGCAAAACATTAATAACATTAAAAATATTGAAACTTCAAAGTTCAAAGAAAAAATGTTGTGTGAGAAAGATCTATCAGCTAAAAGAAAATTAAGATATTATAAGGAGGTCATCAACCCCACCCTAGAAGATAAAAAGTATCTCTCGGTTTTAACTAGCTAAAAGAAGAAAATTAATATAGCCAATATTAGAACGAACTCTCATGAGCTCCATAGTGAAACGGTTTGTTGGGAAGTTCCTAAAACACCATGGATAGAAAGGATTTGCCGTCTCTATGAGAATATGAACATTGAGGATGAAAATCACTTCCTCTTAGAGTGCGCCGCATACAACCACATTAGATCTTAGTTTCATAATCTTTGTTGCAATACTGACCTTCCTAGCCTTTTATGGTGTCAAAATTAAAGTGAGCTCGGGAGGCTTCTCTCCAAGATTTTTGAGCATAGGAATAAAATCTTAAATCAAACTAAATAATTCATTTTATTTAGGTCGGATAGACCAAAGTTTGGTCTCAGTGGATGTTAACCATCATCATCATAATAGTATATGTATATATATGTATATATATATATATATATATATATATATATATATATATATAAATTAATTAGTATAAATAAAAAGGAAAATTAATGTTAAAGAGTTGACACAAAGATATATATATATATATTATATATATATATATATATATATATATTATATATATATTATATATATATATATATATATATATATATTATATATATATTTATATATATATATATATATATATATATATATATATAATATATTATATATATATAAGAAATCAAATAAAAAAAACTGATCTTAAAGAGTTGACCTAAAATAAATAATGAAACTTAAAATTAAAATCCAAAATATAAATTAAAGAATGATTTAGAAGAAAGTAGAAAAATAAAAAGAAAAGTCATAATGTATCTATTTTGGTTAGTATATGAAATGTTTATGAATGAATGAACTTATGAATAGTAATGTCGCTATTGGGAGGAGACACCAATCCTCCTTAATGATTCTTAGATAAGTATGATCTCCCTATGTTTAGATCCATTGCTATGACCCATAGATTACACGTTCATGCCCTGTTTGACAAAATGCCTATCATGGCTGGTAGGCAGTTGTTCAATCCCTTGTACATGATTTTGCATTAGTAGATTTGTTTCAATGTTATTTATCATTTCTTGAAGCCTCATGAAGTTCTAGGCAGATGCCTGAGTCCTAACCCTGAAAAAAGTGGCTCAGAAATTGGGGTTTCTTACACAGAATTGCCTAAAAAATGCCACAGTTGCATGGATGCCTTGTTGTGGGAGTGAATGGAGGGTATCAATCGCACTGATTCCTTGTCATTGGAGTGAATAGGGGTCTAGATCAACAAAACATCAAGTTGTCTCAGGGGTTGCACACCTAGAAGGGTTAGTTATCTCCTGAAGATTCACTAGCTCATTAGTAAGGTTATATTGCTCTTCTCATGTCAGTTCAGTTTCCTTAATTGTATATGGGAATTTCAATTATACCATAATAGGTTTGCATTACATGTTTACCTATGTGGGAAGGTTACCTTGGGTAAATGTGGGAGGAGGGTATTATAGAGTAATATTAGAGCATGGTTTTGTTCTCCTTGGGTGATGTCTGGTTTCCATTCTCCTTATATGAATGTGTTGTCATGCATACAAGTCAGTTGAATATATTTTCATTATTCTTGTGGTATACTTGTTTGTTTTGTATGGATGGTAAGGGACATTGTTATCATTGTATTATCATGTAGAAATTGATGAGTTTGTTTTCGGGATGTGTTCATCATGAATTTATGCCAGTGTTTATAAATATTGTTTATGCATGTGTGTCATACATATGTTTTTTATCCATGCATGGTACCTAGTTAGTGTTGTAGTTGTAGCATCATGCATGGTAACTAGGATAATGATTGAGATAATGTCTATATATTGTGATGCTTATGATTACATATATTATGCTAATATGGTTGATCTTGCAAATGAGATATCCTCCCATGAACTAAACTAAGGTATGTTGGTTTGTTTATGATTTGGTTTAGCTGACATGACATACCTTGTAGGAAGAGAAGAAAAAATATGACTAGCAAGATGGTAGAATATAGTTCACGACATTCATCCTATAGATTAGATGAGCAACATGGTGATGAGTACTCTCATAACATAGTAGACACAATGAGAAGTTTAAAGGCATGAATAAGAAGTTTAAAACAAGATAATGACTGAATCATTCAATCACAAGGGATAATTCCTAGGGCATAGGATAAACAAGTAGAAGTTAATGCAGTTATCCTTCAAAGCTTGTCAGACTTGGAGAGACAAGGGCTGCTTAGTCATGGAATGAGGATAGGACTAATGGAGCATATAGTAGTAGGTCACACTGTGGGCACAGTTTAGATAAAGATGGCATGGTTAGATATTGTAGATTTGTGTATACCCCTGATAGATGAGGTAGTGGACATGGGTATTAGTATAGTTTTGGTTTAGACAGGTACCATGTTCATCATTATTATCATCCTTACATGAAGAATGACAGAGGATATTTTACGGATGAGTTAAAGAAAGAAAATCCACCTACATTTGATGGAGAAATGAAGGTGCCAAAGCGTGGTTTCTCAGGATGAATAAGTTCTTCAGGCTGCCTGACTACTCAACGAGCATGAAGGCCAGAATCGCTGCATTCACCCATAAAGGTAAAGTAGATATTTTGTGGGAAGACATGAATAATATCAGAGGTATTCACAAATAGGAGTTGACTTGGATTGATTTTGAGAGACTTTTCAAGAAGAAATATCTATCGAAGAGATACTATGATGACAGGGAAAAATAATTCTATGAGGGGAAGATGGAACCTATGACTAAGGAGGAGTACGCTAGCATATTCTTGGAGTTATTGAGGTATGTGTCTTATCTTAAGGAGGAGAAAGTGAATGTTAAAATATTTATCAATGGTTTTTTGGTCGCATTCATGGAAAAAAATGATTTTGATGATCCTATATCATTGGAGGAAGCTATCAGGAGGCTAAAAAATTGTTATGAGCAATCAAAGCACAGATCTAAAACTAAGTAGGAGTGGAAGGTAATTATAAGAATAAAGGAAAATGGGATAAGAAGTGAACAACACCTCAAGACATAGGTAACAAAGAGAATGCATCATTGTCTAAGAAGTTCAATGCATCTGCTAGAGGACAAGGGATTTTGGTTTGAGGAGTAGAACAAGGGTGGTGGTAGGAAGCCCTTGTAGTGTTGAACTTGTGGAGGAGAGCATCACAGAAGATATTTTTCACAACATTAAGGTGGTAGGCTGCAGATCTACAGTTGTTAAGAGGAACAAATAGTCAGGGACAATGGACAAAGTATTTCGAGGATTTATGCAGCGTTGTATAATAGGTAGGAAGATCACCAACCATCTATTATCGAGATGGATGGCAAGATTTGTGATCAAATTATTTCTATGTTGGTTGACCCTAGATCTAATTATAGTTATGTTAATCCTAACATGGTTGATAAATGTGGTTTGAATAAAGAAGTGCATGCAGAGTCTTTGTTAGTGTAGTTGGCTACATGTACCAAGAAAAGAGTTAATCACTAGGTAAGGTATTACGCATTTGAATCAAATGGTATATCTACATCGGTGCATTTGAACTTCTATTAGAATCGTACATTATTCTATTGGGTGTAGATTGGTCGTATCTTCATAGGATCATTATGGATTGTTATGAAAAGCCTATTCAGTGCTTAGATGGAAATGGAGAACTAATGATCTTGCCGGGTAAGAAGAAGGAAACATCATTGTGGATGGTGACAGCTGTGCAAGTGAAGCGCAGTCACTGAGAAAAGGGTACGTTTTATTTTCAGTGCATATTTCTAGTGATAAAGGTAAAGATGTGGAGGATGCAGAGGTATTGAGAAGGTACCTTCTTGAGCAATTTCAGGATGTATTTCTCATAGATATATCAGATTTTCCACCTCACAGTGAAGTGGAATTTTCTATTGAGTTGGTACGATGGGTAGCACCAACATCAAAGGCACCATACAGGATGATCACACAAAATTTAATGGAATTGAATTTGAAATTGAAGGAAATGCTTGACAAAGGATACATTAGGCCAAGTGTATTTCCTTGGGCTGCATCAGCATTATTTGTCCAGGATAAGGATGGTACTCTCAGGTTATGTATTTATTACAGGCATTTGAACAAGGTTACCATCAAGAATAGTTAATCATTGCCCAGGATTGATGACTTGTTTGATCAATTGAAGGGAGCAGCAGTATTCTCGAAGATTAACGTGAGATCTCGATTTCATTAAGTACACATTAAAGAAGAGGATATCTACAGGATTGTTTTTTAGAATAGATATGGGCATTATGAGTTTGTTGTAGTTCCTTTCAATTTGACTAATGCTCCAGCTACTTCTATGTGCTTGTTGTGTCCTTATTTGGACAAGTTTTTTATTGTATTCATTGATGATATATTGATATGCTATAAGAATTAGGAACAACATGTTGAACACTTAGCAGCAGTATATAGATTGTCGAGAGAGCATCATTTATATGATAAGTTCAATAAATGTAGTTTCTTTCAGATAGAGGTACATTACTGCGGTCACGTGGTTTCTAGGGAATGCATAGTAGTGGATCTAGAAACGATGATAGCCATCATGGAATGGGTAACTCCTAGAAATGTCGATGAGATAAGGTCATTTATGGGGTCATAAGCTTATTATAGGAGGTTCATATGAAAATTCTCTCAGATTGCCTATCGCATTACATCATTGGAAAGGAAAGAAAAGAAATTTGAATGGGCAGAGGAATGTGTACCCAGTTTTAAAAAGTTGAAGTAGTTGTTGAAAAATGCTGCAGTTTTTGGTATGTACAAATGCCTGCAAGAGAGGGCTTGGTGGAGTCCTTATTCTAGAAGGAAAAGTAGTGTGTTATGAATCAAGGAAATTGAATGAGCACAATAAGAATTATCTGACACATGATCTTGAGTTGGCAACAATCATCCATGAATTGAAGATGTGGGGACATTATCTTCTTGGGAGGAGGTTTGTATTGAGGAGTCATAGTGGATTGAGGTATCAATTTGACGAACTGAACTTGAATGCTAGATAAGCTAGATGGTTGGCCATGATCAATGATTTCGACTTTGAGATCATGTACATTAAAGGTAAAGAGAACAGGGTTGTATATTCTCTTAGCAGAAAGGTACAAGTGAATCACATAGAAACTATATGATCTAAATTTAAATATGAATGAAAAAAACTATAGATATAACCACAAATACAGAGATGCATTAGAAATAAAAATTAATTTCATTAATATCAAATATTGAATTATGATTAAAAACAAAATCGAAATAAGATTAGCTCAGGCGATGGTAGCTTATCTCTGAGAATAAATGTGGTGGCTACATGCCTCTGAACTGTGTTACAATGAGGCTGAAGGGCCTATTTATCATTAAAAAACATGAGAAAATCCTAAACAACAAAAAACATAACCCTAGGAGATGTAACACCAAGATTTTGTGGGGTTAGTTGGGTTGCCAACCTACCTGGTTCATAACTTGGTCATATTATCTATGTTTGGCGCGTATGATACCTTGTTGGAAACATCTCTTCGAGTACTAAAAGATTTTACATGGGACCCTACCTTAGGTGATGGTAATATAATGGACCTCAAAAAAAGGGCCAATTAGAGGGGTCAAAACGACTCCTGAAGTTTAAGACATGAAAAACTGCTAAAAATAGTAAAGGCTTAAATAAACAAGGAAACAAATGAAACTAATTGGAGGTCTAGGTCAGATAGGTGGGCAGCCACCAATATTGACTTATTCCTCCCTCATTAGGAAGTAATGGTCCCCATTGCGTGTAGACTCTCCATGAGGTGAGGAAATTTATGTTGAACCTAGTCCCCGGTGAGCCACTTGCCTTAGTGCAAGAATTGGCCAACTTTGACAAACGATATGGTTGGATCTTTTGTTGGAAAGTTTTCTTGACTTGTGTGGCAATAATCCAATTATTTGTGGCATGTTCCATGTAGTATGGGTTTAGCTATGTTGATGTGATTTTTTCTGAAATGTATGACGTGTCCTACAGTGGTGGAAAGTATGGTCAAAGGTGGTCCACACTGAACACTAGGCGCAGGCCAAGAAATGGGGGAATATTGAGCTCAAAAGCATTATCTCCCATAGCCTTGGTAATGGTGTAAGAACCATATCAGAGTGCTCTGAGCTTCTGATGGGCTCCGGTAACACGTTCTTTCTACAAAAAAACCCAGACTTTGTCGCCCACCTGAAACTTGTGTGGCACCTAATGTTGATCATGTCATCACTTGTAATTGGCATTTGACTTATCCAGGATGTCATGAACCTGTTGATAGATGTGTTGCGTGCATTCAATAAATTGGGTTTCTCTATCAACCTTAGATAGTACATGTGTTGATTTTGTTTGTGTAGTCGCATGAGGCATGACAACATCAATCAGACATAATGGTTGAAATCCTAGACCCACTTGAAAGGGATTGTGAGGATTCGAGTTATGAAGACCTCTATTATAACTATGTTGCACATATGGAAGAATGTCATCCCAAGTTCGAGGATGCTTGGAATTGTAGATGCGAAGTATGTGAACTATCATCCTATTGACGACCTCCGTTTGGCCATCATTTTGGGGATGGAAGGCCGTCGTTTTGGTGAGCTTGGTGTTCAAAAGTATCAAGAAGCTTGACTAGAATGTGCTTAGGAGAATGTTATCATGATCTGATATAACGGTCTGTGGGATCCCAAAATGTACCCATACTTGTTCAAATAAGGGTTTGGCAGTGTCCTCTACTATGATATTCTTCTTGCAGACCACCAATATAGCCATCTTAGAAAATTTGTCGACGACCACAAATACATAGTCATTACCATGCTTGGTAGAAGGGATTCTAGACATATAGTCCATGGAGATGGATTCCCATGGCTGGCTCAGAGTAGGAAGAGGAGTTTACAAGCCTTGCCTCTTGATGGTTAGCTTGGCAATGGTGTAGGTAGTGTAGCATCTGATATATTTCCAAACATCCAGTAGAAGTTTGGGCCAATAAAAGTACTTTTGTAGTACAACCATATTTTTCTCCACACCAAAGTGTCCTGCGAACCGATTGTAGTGTGCCTCCCAAATCATCTTGGCATGCTCGGTTGAAGGAACACAAAGGTTTCCTAGGTAGAACAGTAATCAATGTTGCAACTAGGTGTCTGTTGAGGTAGTCTGCAACATGATTTGTGCTTACCTTCTTTTACTTAATGTTCAAGTGGAATTGTTATAGATATGTATACCAATTATCATGGCAATCGTTCTGCAACTTCCCCTGTGTTTGTATAAAATGAAGAGGTCAGTGATCGATGTGGATGATTGTCTCCTTCCCTAGAATGTAGTGCTTCCATTGTCACCAAGCATGCATGATGGAATACATCTCTTTACAATAGGTGGGGTACTTACGAATTGTATCAGATAGTGTCTCACTATGACAGACCACTGGATGCCCGTGTTGGGTGAGGACTGCACAAATAACATAGTTTGAGGCATCTGTCTCGATTTCAAATGGGTGTTGTAGGTCTAGCAATGCGAGTATTGGTGTAGAGCAAAGGCAATGCCTGAACTCAAAAAATGCCTTCTATTGGGACTCGAACAATGAAAACTTTTCTTCCACCTCACCTTTAGTAATCTAACTGAAAGGTCAAGTGATATGGGAGAATCCCAACACAAATCTCCTATAAACATTTGCAAGGCCCAAAAAGTTGCAAAGCTCCATTAGAGTGGTCAGGGCTAGCCAATCCTGAATGACTTGGATCTTGGTCTTATCCACATGCACGCTACACTCAACTATGATGTAACCCAAGCATTGGACTTGGCTCATGCCAAAAGGTGCATTTCTCCAAGTTGGAACATAGTTTGTGTTGTCGAAGGGTTTGAAGGACTTGTCAAATGTGTTGCAAGTGTTGTTCCCAACTCTGGCTAAATATGAAGATGTTGTCCAGATAAACCAACACAAATGAGTTTGTGAAGAGTCACAAGATGTCATCCATTAGCCTAATAAAAGTAGCAGGGGAATTTGTCTACCCGAAGGGCATAACCAGCCATTCAGAAAGGCCTTCCTTGGATTTAAATGTGGTGTTTCATACATCTGTTGGCTCTATTGGAACATGGTGATAACCATACCTCAGATTGATCTTGTTGAAATACATGGCCACCTTGAGTTGGTCTAGTAGGTCATAAATCATGGGATTGGATACCTGTTCCTGACAGTGATTTTGTTTAATGCCTGGTAATCAATGTAAAGCCTCCAGGTCCCATCCTTCTTCTATACAAGTATAATCAGGCTTCAACAAGGAGAGGAACTTGGTCGGATGTACCCTTTTTGTAGTAAATCCTAGATTTTCCACATTATCTCTTCATTTTCTGGAATGGAGTAGCGATATATCGGCCTATTGGGAAGAGGTTCTTTGGGAGTCAGACTGATTGAATGATTGACCTGACAATGCAAGGGTACCCCTGTGCATGAGGAGAAGATGTCCTTGTATTCTTCCACAACCGTATCCACCTGCTTCTATTGTTTCGAGGAACCCTTACCAAGGACCATGGATATGGCTATGACCTTCCCCTTACTTTTAGAGTGAATTAGAAAGAAAACAAATTTCCCAGTCTAGGATGTGACCTTACTGTATTGCTTAGCAAAGATAAAGGAGATGGAGGTCGGTGGGGCTACATTTTGGCATCCTATATAACTAGGTACCCAAATAAATAATAACAGAGCGAGGTCTAGACTCAAATACAACATGCTACTTCCATAAGTATGGTTGTCCTAATAATACATCACAAACTTTAAGAGGAGAAACATCACACAGTACCTCATCCGTGAAGGGCTTGATGGTGTAGGGAAGGCGACATTATTGGCTAACGTAGATAATGCGAAGATATCATCCTTTTGTAAATCCACCCAATGGTGTATGATTGCAGATGTGTGGTAGTCAGTAGGCCCACCTACTTCATGACCTCTACTGAAATGAGGTTATTTTGGCTCTCACTGTTGACAATGAAATCCATCAGAGAACTCTTCACCCACATCTATGATTGGAATATGCATTCCTGCTCTTCTTGATCTTCAACTCAATCTTATGGATCTTGGTGGTGGCCATAGTGGCACTCAACTCCGTGTTAATGACATGCCTCCTTTTGTCATTCCCCTTTTTAGGTTTTGACTCTGAGTCGAAACATCCATTGGACTCAGAAGCCTTCAACTCGACCACCAGACTGCTTTTCTCGAAACTCACTTGTGTTGTGAGTGGAGCTCTTGTGGAACTCACACCACTTTCCTACATCCTTCTTTGTCTTCATGGTGTTTTTATTTGCTTGCGACTTTCGTGGTTTATCCTAGGTCTCCCCCCCTTGTCTTCGCCCTTTCTTCTATGGTTTGGAGGTGCCTTTCCCTTGCTTCATATTCGTAGATACAAAGTCTTGGCTTTTTTGTTTAAGCTTATGCTCAATCTTGACATCGTATTGGTATGTTGTGCTGAGCAAGGAGATATTCAAGAACTCCACCTCATCCTAGATGTACTTGTGTAGGTAGCCATGGTACTTGAGTACCAAATGTTTCTTAGAATCTTTGATACCCACCTTTGTGCGAAGGGTATGAAAAACATTGGCAAATTTTGGCATGTCTTGGTCCCTTCCTTGTCGTAGCCTAGTCCACTTTATGCATTTATCCTCATAATAACTGGTAGGGTATTACTACTCCTTGATGGTGTCCCAAAATGAATCCCAAGTGGGTGCAATAAAAAATAGTGAGGGCATGATTTAATCCTTCTTCTCATAGTAGGTTTTCCACCAGTCCTTGACGTCGGGGGTGGCTTTAAGAAGAGAAAAAGTAATACTTTCCCAGCTAGAAAAGTAATGAAGATAAAAATATCCTTCTAACATATTTAACCATTTATCTATGGCATCTGCATCTATCTTACCCTCAAATATGGAAAATTCAAAGTTAACTTGTACCTTAAAGGGTGTGGCGCTTCTAGAGTAGTTGTTGGAAGTATATGAATTCCCTTGGGTAGTCTCTGAAGGATCTGGGAAAAGTTGTCCATCATCGCATTCCTCTATCGCTCAAGGGCTTCTTTGAGAAATATTTTTAAAGGATATCCTACCCCCTCATATTTCCTTTCTTCCACCATAGGAGGCCATCAGGATTTCTGAGGTTGGTCTTACAAAGGTTTGACCAGTTGAAGCCCTAACTCCTTATATCATGACCTCAATGGGGACATGCAAAGAAAAATAGAAAAAGAGCATACCGCTCTAATACCACAAATCAAAACTTAAATAGGAACGCAACAAATTATAGATATAACCACAAATAACACTTCATTTCATTAAAATCAAATACTGAAATATTATCTTTTTTTCGCATGTATGATACCTTGTTGGAAAGGTCTCTTTTTGTATTACAATATTTTCCACAAGTCCTTGCCTTTGGCAATGAGCCTGCAACAGACCTCAAAAAAAAGTCGTTTACAGGGTAAAAACTGCACGGGAAGTTCAGGACCGAAAAAAATACTAAAAATAGTATATGTTTAAATAAATAAGGAAACAAACAAAATTGATTGGACGTCTAGGTGGGATAGGTGGGTGGAAACCAATAACCACCTAGATCATTATGAGCTCCTATGTGACAGATTTACAGGATCAGATCTTACAGGCATGATAGCAGGATGACAAGTATAGGGAGCTTATGCACAGGTTACAACAGGGTATAGGTGATCAGTATGTGGACTATCATCTCACAGTAGATGGTTTGGTCATATTTGTGGACATGATATATATTTCAAACAACAATTATCTCAAGAATCTTATCTTGAGGGAATTTCATGCTAAGTTGTACTCAGGTGACCCAGCATATCAGAAGACATTGACGATGGCGAATAAGTTCTACTATTGGTTGAATATGAAGAAGGAAGTGGAAACTTTTGTGGCTATATGCTTGGATTTTCAAAAGGTAAAGGAAAAATGTAAACATCTAGGTGGTTTACTACAACCGATTATGATTCCAAATTGGAAATGGTAGGTCATTTCTATGGTTTTCATTACAAATTTGACAAGGTCGTCTAGACAACATGATTCCATCATGGTTGTGGTGGAAAGATTGACGAAGGTAGCACATTTCATTCCAGTGAAGTCTACATATTCAACTAATGATGTAGAATAGGTATTCATCAGAGATGTACTAAGGTTGTATGGTGTTCCAAAGAAGATTGTGTGAGGTAGAGATGTCGAGCTCACTTCTAGGTTTTGGAAAGAGTTGTTTTTAGGTTTGGGTATAGAGTGAATCTTCAGTATAGCTTATCATTGATAGACAATTGGACAAATAGAAAGAGTCAACAGGATTATGGAGGACATGTTGAGAATGTATGTTATGCATCACCAACGAAAGTGGGAAGAGTATCTTCCATTGGCCGAGTTCACTTACAATAATGGGTATCAGGATTCTCTAAGGATAAGTCGATTTGAGACACTCTATGGGAATAATTGTAATACTCCCATCAGTTGGAGTTAGCCTATGAATAGGGTATTTATTGGACCAAACATGTTGGCAGAGATGGAACATGAAATGCACGTTATCAAGAAGAATCTAAAAGTGGCACAAGATAGACAAAAGATCTATGAAGATCATCATAGGGTGTTTAAGGAGTTACAGGTTGGTGAATAGGTGTACATTCACATCAATCTCAAGAAAATATCCTTTAGGATTGAATCATGTGCCATGCTGGCACCTTGGTTTTCATGGTATTTCGATATTCTTGAGAGGATGTGACTAGTAGCCTATAGAATTGCACTACCTCCAATGGTGAAACTCCATGATGTGTTCCATGTGTCATTGCTTAAAAAGTATGTTAAATATGTTGATCATGTGGTTAATTGGTCTATATTTCAAGTGAAAATAGAAGGAGCATTCCAGCCAGAACCTCAATGCATTTTGCAGTGAAAGATTCTCATGCTTTGAAATCAAGCAAGTTAAAGTGCAATGGAAACACTTTGGGCCTAATGAATCTACATGGAAGATGGCTAATCAAACATGACCTTTTTATCCTTCTCTATTCGTTGGTTGAGAAGATTTCTTTTGGTATATGTTTTGATGTGGTGTTTTGGTATATCTATATCGATATATATATATATATATATATAGCTCCAATAGGTGGTATGGTTGTCATGTTGGATATGTTGGTTTTCTTTCAATAGGTCGTTCATTGTAAATAGTGCATCAAGCTAAGTTATAAATCTCCATGGGAAATAGGTTTTTATTTTCAATGGTTGTGTTGGTTGTAGGTGTCACTGAACATCGAGGATGGTGTTCCCCCAAGGGGGAGGTTTTTGTTACAACCCTGGCCAAAAATACATGTAATAAAGTTAATAAAGGAAAAATAATAACCAAGGTCATGGGACATGTATTCCAAGATGAATGTTGGGAAAAACATAGTCATGTGGATCACTTTTCATTAATTAATGGCTATGGAAACTAGAAAAGGCTTTGGAAAGGCATGAGGCATTTCTTGGAATTTTATTTATGAAAATAATGGAAAATAGGAGAAAATGAAGGTGAAAGTTCATAGGTTGCATGTGAGGAGGAAATTGAAGGAAAATAATGGGAAATGAAGAAAATAGAGGCCTCATTAATAAAAAGGATTTTTAGGATTAGTACACAGATTTTGTCAGTTCAAAATTTTGTCAGTTTTAGCTTAGAGCTCTCATTTTATTCTCTCTCTCTCATACTCTTGGACACTTAGAGTTTTCTGGGAGCACTCTTGGAGGAGTGTGGAATACTTGAAATTTAGAGAAATAAGGAAAAGTAAGAGCATAAAAGCACAAGAGGACATTGATATCAACAACTACAATGAGTTTTTCTTGTAGTTATCGAGTTGCATGTATAATTTATTTTCTAGTTTTTACATGCATGGCATATGCATGTGGTTGTTTGGTTATGATTTGTCATTAGCATGGAGGATTTACTAGATTGAAAGTGATTTTTCATAGCCTTTCCATTTCTTGGGTAGCCACGATGTTGTGGGTTTTATTTTTGTTTTATGTTTGGTGCTCATGTTCCTTATGGTTGTGGGTTGATTTATTATCTCTTAGAGCTGTGGTTGGAAAAAATCTTTGAAGCACTCTAACAACTTGGGTTGAGTTACTAGCCGTGGAATCCTTCATTGGAAAAATGCTCTGGAAGCCTTGGCTGGACAAATTCTTTAGAATCGTTAATGGGTTGAGTTACTAGTCTTGGAAGCCCTGGTTGGACAAATTCTCTAGAGCCTGACAGTAGTTTTGGGTTGAGTTACTAGTCCTAGAAGCCTTAGTTGGAACAAACACTCTAGAGCCCTGGACAACTTGGGTAGAGATTGATCTGGTGATGGTTAATGATGTACAACCATGAGGTGGAATCAATGGTTGAGGGTGGAGGTGGTTTTTCCTCTCAAAACCCCTATTTGGTTTTCTTGGTTTATTCAATGATATATCACATTCATGCTTGGAATTTGGTGCGAGGGTGATTGGTTGAAAGACATATTTGGTTCAACCAATCTATGGTCGCGTGGTATGTGGAAGTCATTGACTTGATTGGATTTTCATATGTTAATAAGAGCTTCCTTCCCTTCGGTATTTCAAGGGTAAATGAGCTTGTCATTACGTGGCTTTAATGGTTGTTTCATCATTGACATATCTATAGTTATTTGATGGTTATAAGCATGTTTTATGATAGTGTTAATGTATGAATCTCATCATGTTTTGGTTAGTATATGAAATTTTAATTAATGAATGTCCTCATAGATAGAGATGCAACTAATTGGAGGAGTCATCATTCCTCCTTGACAATTCTCAGATAAGTATGAGATCCTATGTTTAGATCTCTTTTATGGCCTATACATTACATGTTCATGATATGTTTGACAGAATGTTTGGCATGGCTGGTAGGGTTTTGGTCAAGTCGTCGTACACGTTTTTGCATTAATATCTTTGTTTCAATTTTATTTATCATTTCTAGAAGTCGCATGAAGTTCTGGGTCGAGCACTGAGTCCTAGCCTTAAAAACTTGGCTCAAAATTTGGGGTCGCTGGCACAAAACTTCCTAAAGAAGGCCAAAGTCGAATGGATTCCTTGCCATGGGGGTGAATGGAGGGTCTTAGTCACGTTGATTCCTTGTCATGGGAGTGACTTGGGGTCCATATAAGCAAAACATCAAGTTTTTTCAAAGGTTCAGCACTTGGAAGGTTTCGTTATCTCCTGAAGTTTCTATAGATCCTTTGGAAGGTCAAATTGGTCTTGTCATGTCAGTTCCACTTCCTTACATGTACATGGTGAGTTGAATCATATCATAGTAACTCTTCATCACATGTTTACCCCAATGGACCAGTTAGCCTAGGTAAATGTGGGAGGAGAGTGTTACAGTTTATATGACATTTTTTTAATTAATCAATTTAATTAAGAGGGAAAATGGAGCATAACTGCTTTGGATGTAAATCTCAACATTTGATTTGTGTATCTTACTAAGAATGTTCTAGAATATTCCATGGAGGTTAAATCCCTATCATCCACCTAATAATTATTGCACCAAGAGGCACTCTCCAACCCAATATGGAAGAAATGGTGTCATGTCCTATCCTATCCTAATATGTGATGTAATCATTTTCACTTAGCCAAATTTAAACAAAAATAAAAAAAGAAAAAATAATAGTAATTTATAATTTTATATATTAATTAGAAAATTTGACTTGGTCAATTAATTAAAAAAAAATAAAAAATAAATAAAAAAATAATTTAATTATAATTTAATATTAACATCCTAGATCCATCTTTAACTCTAGATCTACCAAGCATTGAAGGAATCAAATATCTTTACGTGCAAAGCTATTTTATTGTCTTCAAGGCATCTCCACCCAATATGGAAGAGATGTTGTGATGTCCTTTATCATATTACGTTATGTAAACATTTTCACTTGGTCAAATTACATAAAAATAAAAATAGAAATAAAATAAATTAATAATAAAACAAAACAAATAAAATTATAATTATAATTATTAAGATCAAATCTCTTGAGGTGAAAACCTATTTTACAAGTGAAAGAGATTTGATCCCTCTATATGCGTGATAGATCGAGATAGAGTTTACATGGATCTAGGCTGGTTAAATTAAAATTATGGCAGCTTTATTCCAAAATAAAAACTACTATTAGGATAGCAAGAAAAGCATGGGAATGTAACAATAAGTAACAAGTGTTGCAATAAAAATGAGTTCATAGTGGACTCAAGTTATAAATTATGTTTTGGGAAACTTTAACAAAAAAATTATAACATACATTAATCAAATGCTAAACTAATAATGGTCAATAGACAAATTGAATTATAGATTTTTTCTTTGGTAGGACCTAGTAAATTGAGATGTAAAGTGGATAAATTAATTGCTTTTGGACCAAAGACTCGCCTAAATTTTTGTAGGTAGTAAATACTAGTATTTCTACACATTTACAATTTTACTCTTACATAATTGTTCTGGAAAACATAAAGGAGGCATCTATGGAGGTGGAGGAATTGCCTGGCCAAAAATGGTCAGAATCTGAGCAAACAAAAATTCAAAATATCTTGTAGAGGCAGTGTTTGAATCATGTTTTTGATGGTGGGAATGGATTCAGCACCATCAAAAACTTCTAGGGCACCTAAAAGTTTGAAGTTTTACAACTGTAACTTGGATTTACAAAAATCCTTGCCGGATTTTCTCAAAATATCGTCAAAATTTCGATGAACAGACTTGCTAGAGTAAGGCAAACATAAAAATGATTGGAAAGTAAGTCCTAGTAGATTTTTTATTTACTTCTTATTTGTATATATTTTTCATGCAAAGACTTGCTTAAATTATGATGGGATGTGACTAATCATAAATATTTATTTCTCTATGTATGGCTATTTTCAAGGATTTTAATATGGAATGGTTTTCCTACAAAGCTTAAAAATAAAAAGAAGCACTCTACAAATATCGAAAAATAATGTATGAATATTGCACATGTATCCATAAATATTGGCATAAAATATGTGAGGCATCACATGGAATTATATTGTGCAAAGGGTGCAATAAGGCTTTCAATTAATGGTCCAATCAAATGTTCAAAAATAGTTTTTTTAATATTTATGTTTCAACGTTAAAATTTATAAGTTGCATTGCTCAATTCTAAACTCATAGTAGTCAATAGACAAATGGATTACTAGAATTTTACTTTGACATGGACTAATAAGAATTCAATAGCATAAATAAGTAATGAAATGGAAATAAAATGGAAACCAAATAACATAATGGTTGTGTACTTAAATTTAAATTGAAAAGAAAAATGACATAACTACCTTTGAGATAAATATCAACCTTTTACACTTTATTATTACTAAAAATATTACATGGATATTCCATCGAGGTCAAATCCCTACCATCTACCTAATAAAAATTCATAATTAAATTAGAATTCAGGAAGCCAATAAACAACCATATCTACGTAATTAATTTTATAAAAGAGAAAATTTATTAATTTTATATAAGTTTGCTATTACTCTTTTCCTTAATTCTTTTAATTAGTATTTAATATTTTTATTGATTACTTGTTAAATTTTCATAAATGATATTATTGTTATTATTATTAAGCTAAAAATATAGAGAATATCTAATATACGATATATGAAAAAAATTACAATAATATTATATGGAACCCTTCCTCAAGGGAAACCAAGTCCATCACAAAATATATAAGAAATTATTTATCAAATAAGTTCTTATATACTCCTCTAATAGCTAATATTCATATTAAAATAACATACTAAGACAATATTTTAGATTTGTGCATGAAAACTATTATGAAAAATGTCACAAATTATTGTTGTATCTAGCTTGCAAGTTGTTGGATATACTTGGATTATTGGTATATCTAGATTGCATGGTGTTGGGTATACTTTGATTATAGTGGTAGAAAATAGGTTAGATCACAGTCATAGCATAAATCACTCAAACTAATTTATTGGTTTCCAAGGTTTATAAAAAATGGAAAATGAAACATTAATAGCAGGTTCATTGTCTTTAACAAAATTGGTTAAATTGTTGATTATATTATTGCTTCGCATTTTATGCATAACCCGAAAGGTTTCAAATTATCATCAAGACTTATGGTATTTCCTTATGCTCCCTTGGTACCATATGAACTTTCTTTATTATATTTGATTACAGTGTCCTCTATCACCTTAAAGGCAATTATGGTTGTACAAAAGATCGTTTTACATACAATTTCGAAAAATTTAAAATTCATGATGGTATGGAGGACACTCCTCCTTTACTAGAGCCTCAACAATCAAAGTTTTGACAAGGTAATAAATTTCCATTAAAAATGTATCTCATGATTTTGATAATAAACAATTCTTTGACCCATCCCTCTAGTTCTAATAGGATTTGACTATCAATCCTTGCATATAGTTTGTAAAGTAGCAAAGAAACTACAACAAGTATAAGCATCATGCAGTAAGTCATTTATAGGCCTATTGCTTTTCCATCTTGTTTGTTGGATTAGAATAGTGAGGTATTCAATGGACATGGTGAAAATGAAGTGAGCCAATCATTGACTTATAGCATGATGCTTAAAATTTCGAAGAAACCAAGCCATGCTTTATTTGAGCAACTATTTTAACCCAAAAATATATATAATCATTTTTTTGCCAACAAAAAAGTTTAATTTCATTATAAGAAAAATAATATATATAATTTGGTCTACCCTAGTCTCCTACTAGAGAAACGAAACCAATGGAAGAACTAAACAAAATTAATCATCCAAAAATTGAATCGTTTATGAAAGACAAAAATATTGCAATAAATCCATTAGGGTTGGGGCTTGCCAAGAATAACATATAAAAAAAATTGAATAAATTAATATAAAAGTAATCAACAATAGAGTAGACAGAATGTATCAACCTTCTTTATGGGACTCTGATCCTTCAACGATGATGGGCACTTTACTACTTCTTAGTTAGTAATCAGGGACCAGATGGAGGCCCAAGTGGCATTCAATATTTTGTGGGCGTTGACCCAAAATTTGAACCATTAGCTGCAACTGATCTAGCATCATAAATATCCCTTGACAAACTTCATTGCTATTGAGGAGAACTCTTCAAGAAATATTTACATATGCCAGTAGATATTAATAATGTGCATATATTGATCAACTCTTCCTTTACTGTGCCTGACATCTACCATCCATTTTTCAAAATTACCTACAATGTCAATATCCGGTAGACAATCCCACTCCACAGTCATGCCACGCTTTGCCTCAATTATTTCTTCCTGAATTTGAGATGAGGTGTGGTCTATGTATATCCTTTCTTAGGCCAACACTCTTTGTTGATAACAAGAATCTATTTATCGATAGTACGTGACACCCTTGCGCAACCTAGATCTTCATCTCAGCCTTGGATTCCATGAAATGTTAGGATTAAAATTTAGTCTTGGAGATGTGAATTCGATATCGAAATGAAAATCTTAAAAAATGAGAGAAGAACTAGTCTATGAGAGGGAGTCCCAACTGAGTGAAGTTGGGACGACAAGTGTGGTATGTATGAGAGTCATAGGGGAAGTTAGGGATTTGAGACAACGAGTGCTTATCTCAATCTTCACCTCGTTGCCTATGGAAAGCATAGAGAAAAAGAGTTTCAAAGAAGGAGGGGCGAAGAGAGCACTCATGGGGAGGGGAGTCTCCATACCAAGAGGGAAAATATAGCATCATGATGTAGTGAAAGCTCAAGTAAGAGCTAAGCACAAGGTATTAAGGAGGGACACTTAATTAATAATTGGAAAGTTGGGCTAGAGACATGATCAAAATGGAAATAACCAAGAGATAAGGAGAGGTCATAGTGGCCTTTAAATTTATAGTCAAAATTGGAAATTATGTACAGCAAGAGGCCAAACTAAGACCTTGCATATATAACCATCAATTATAGAGTACTACAACAGAGAGAAAATCGAAAATTCAAACCTGATTCTTGTCAAATTTTATCTAATTTCATGTTGCAGACTCTGCACCTCCCTAAACGACAAACTAGCGTGGTGCACGAATGTTGTTGTTGTCGCTTTTTGTAGCACCTGGAGCACAAGTGCTATAGGAGATAGAGAAATATTCCTATAGACGATGTTGGGTCTCGGTTTGGTCTTATTTTTATTTATTTCTCTCATGCTATCAATTGGCTAAATGATTATTTTTGAAGAGTATTTTCTATTTCTTTGTTCTAATAAGATTAAAATAACATTAATGTGAGTTTAATTATGGCTTCTATGTTGCAGGATTAAAGTTGGTTTTATGATACTTTGGGACATGCCTACACTAGTGCATTCACATTCCTGCACCATTGCACTTACCTACCTGCACCATGCATTGGGAGTCCTGCACTAGTTACAGTGGGCTTCTTGCACTATGAAGAATTCTTGAACTAAATTCATGTTCTTACACTATGAGTCCAATGATTATGCATTGTTGCTATTAATTTTTTCACCATAAAACCCTTTATTTTATTAAAGTTTCTTTTATCATGAATTGTATCTTCAATGATGAAGTGATTCCGGCAGTAATATGTCTGTGTGCTATTAGTTTGAAATAAGTGACAGTTATGTGGGACGAAAGTCTGGTTGTAGCTGCAAATAATCATGGAACATGTTATGTTTGGAGGTTGATGCATGGAACATAGATAATGACAAACTTCGAGTGATTGGATAAGCTTCAAGCACATAATTCATACATTCTGAAATGTCTTCTTTCACCCGAGTTTTGTGAACATCATCAATATTTGGCAACAACATCATCTGACCAAAATGTAAGGATATGGAATGTTGATGAGTTTGAAAATCGCGCATGGAGGTAGCTACTTTTCCTACCTCGTCTTTAGCCTCGGCCAAGACAACGCAATGTGGAATGCCCTGAATGACCATGGGAACACCATTTTTCTGGAGGACTCCAATTTGCTATGGGAAATCATGAAAAGCCAAACAGATTGAAGCCAGAGCTGGAAGCATTAAAATGTCTCCATACATCAGCTTTATAATAAATGGGTGAGCTTGATGAGGAGTTAGAGGAACTTCGGGCTGACATTTCTGATGTCAAGAAAATGCACTGAGAGCAAGTGGACATGCTTGTAAGCCAGATTGAGAAGTTGAGTTCTTCACTCAGTAGTAAATGATTTAGTTGGCTTTTCAAGGAGGTCAAATATAGTGCAGTGATGAGTAGATAACAAACATTAAAATTCTTCTCAAACAGGTCACTCCTCCATCCCAAAAATCTTTTTCCAAGATGGAGTTGTAGGCTTATCTCGAAAGTGTGATGTGAAAGTGCGATGTGCATGTGATAATCCTTCAATGGATTCATATCTTCATAGTATACTGTGTCGAACTCCAACGATAAGCATGGATGAATTGTGGTCTCACCGTTGTTGTTTCGTGGAGATCACTTACTACCCAAAAGTAGCATAGTCCAGATTCGAACGACTCCAGGTGGATAAGTCTGAGTCAATATGAATCTAATTGAAGGAGATATGCACTGATGCCAACCTGTGAACAACTCATGCAGGGAGAAAATCAATCAATTGAATCAAACCTTCTAGCAACAACTATTCCAGGAAAAGAGGAACGATTCACCAAAATCGTTCCCTCTTTCGACAGTTAGTTTCAAACTAATTCTTAATTCGACAAATTGTTAGTAATCTTCTATATTTTAATTGGCCAAATTAAAAGGCCGAGTTTGTAATTCGATACTATATAATAGATTGCCTGGAGAGGCAAGAAGTTGTCTTAGTCAATTAATGAATTAGACAACAATCTAGCCAAGGATAGTGCGCGGGAGGGGAAGGCATTGAAGGGAAGAGGAGTTGTCCCAATGTAGCCTCACACAATTCATGAGCTGTGGATTGCTCCTCTCGTCTTGCTGGAGTTGGGTGATGTCTACATAATGTAAACATTGTTTTTAGTAATCAATTGAAAAAATTTCCTAGCATGTCCTATTTAATTATCTATTGCATCTAATGACTTTGATTTCTGTGTGAACCAGGCACTCAAAAAGGGTGTGAGATGGTTGGGAGGACACCAGACCAGCTCGACACTGCTCTCATATTTTAAGCTAGATAGCATTTCGATTCTTGTTTGTTTGTTGTGTGAATTTGATATATTTACAGTTTCTTTCTGCCTTCAATTAATGTCATTTACTTTGCTGCAACGTTTTCCTTTCATCTCTAAACTTCATTGATCTGCCGCATTAAGAAATTATTCATGTCCTTGAGATTTGTGCTTAAACTTGGGATATTCCTCCAATAATTCTTATTTGCAAGATCTGCTTATGTGTTGATAAATTGTAATTGATTTATATTCCATAACATGAAAACGATGTGACTGGTTATGGTTTTTAGGTATTGATATATTCATTTAAATAATGCTTACAAAAAACCATATGTTACTTGAATGTCACGGAGCCGATATTAATGAGAACAAATTGTGAACAATAATATTTACTTTCCTTTAACTTTTGGATAGTTCTCCATGATTTATTTTTAGTACAAGGAAGGCAAGAAATTCATATTAATCCAATTAATATCATGAGTTCATTTACATAGTAAATTTCCTTCTTATGTTGTTGATTCTTTCAAGTTAACTTTACACTAAATTAGTACATCCAGAACTAGTGTAGGTAGAAGTAGTGGAACCATAATGGTTTTGAATTGCTTCTAGAATTTACAGTCTCTTTGTTATTATGCTTACACTTCTTTATTTCTAGTTCAGTTTTCCCTTCGGTTCACTTGTAATTAGAATTTCCTTTCGCATTGATTGCTTGTATTTCTTGTATGATTTTGATTGCCTGGATTGATGTTTTCTTGAATTCTCTTTAGTGCAAAATTTCATTTATTGATGATATTAATACACAAGATAGACTAACTTTTATTTTGCAGGTTGTCAGGGGCTTTCTCTAGCATTTCCAGTGCTGCATCTTGAAGTTCACAAACTTTCTAGCTTGACAAATTAAATGGTGGTACATTTATAGACCCTATACTGCACCCAATAGATGACCTCTGAATTTATTGTAGACCAATGCCTAGGACATATTAAGAGAGGAGTGAATGCAATGTTGTCAATGGGAGCTTTCTGTTGTACTCCAATTGTCACATAGTTTATAAAGATAATGAATGGTGCTTGTTTTAATAGTATTTCGATAAGGTAGACTCAAGTAAATATATGGATTTGAGTGCATAGGGGTAAATCCTACCAATATCAAAGAGACATTATTGGTTCTCGTGGCTGACACACAACAATATGAAGTTTCAATATTGGCATTGTAGTAAAATTAAGAGGAAAAAGAGGAGGGGAATCTGATGCATAGGGATGTAAACAAGACAAAATCCTAAGAAACAATATTTTGGTAGAAATACGAAAGAATGAGGAGGTGGTGTGGTAGGAATTGTTGAGCACAAATTGAGGTTTCATACTCTATATCTCATGGACACACTTTTCACTAATCATCATGGTAAATTTTTGCTCGTTACAGTTACATAAGTAGATCTTTAATTAACACAGGAACTATTACTACTTGACAACATACATATAACCATGAGAGATTGAAACATGAAACTTCATTACACAATTTCAGTAGAAGAGAAACATACATGAAGTGATAAAAAAGGGGAAACATATTTCTCATTGGTCTGCTTGGAATCACCAAGGCGTTTCATTAATATTCAAGAGTCCCAATCACTATTCCATTACATTCAACAATACCACTCAAGTCCATCATGAAAACGAAATTAGAACCAAAGTGGATTCAGAGAATTTCGACCACTACGGGTGCAGAATTCTTGAACCTCTGCTAATTGTTTCTTCCCCCTATTTATACAAAGAATTGGGGGTTTTGAATCAATAATTACAAAATATCTCGGCCAAGGTCCGGCTGTCTGATTGACTAGCTGTCTTGACATCCGATAGCTCTACTGCCCAAATTCATTCGAAAGGATTTGATTGCTTTCTTGAAAATACATAGAAATAAGCATAAATAAGCAAATATGAAAGATGACTCAGGAAAATATCCTTCTGTCATTCTTTTGAAGGACATTATTTAGGCCACATCTCTACTACAATGCATCCCTCTAGCTGCTCGATCAGTTCCTATTGCTTTCGCCTTAATTTCCTGACTTCACCACTCTCTGGAGGTTGTAGTGATCAACTATGGTGGATTTTCATAGAGCAGAAGTGGATATTTTCCTGGAAATCCTTCATATATGATTGAGTGGAGCTCCATGCTAAGCCATTAAGTCTTCCTGAGTCCCATACCTTCATTTACTCTCCAAAGACATGCAAGTAGAGTAGTCAAATTCATTCGTGTGGCTATTGTTGTCTTGGGTTTCTTGTTACAAAGGCTTCCATAGGATCAACCCATATTGATATCCGACTGCTCCATGCCTTCATTCAATGCCTCAGCTACTTACCCATATTCCTTCGAAGCTTTATACCATATTATCTAAACATCACTACATCGAGACTTTTAGTCTTAAAGCATTACAAAATAGTGAGCTTTGATGTCCCTTGGGTCCCTTTGGATTAGCACCTTACTATAATTCTCAAGATATGACCAAGGGACATGTTGCTTAGCCTTGAGACACCAAGACCTTTTATTCTAGCTCAGGGGCTATTTTTCATTTGTAAATGGTTTAACAACCTTGTTCCTTTAAGTTCCTCTTTCCTCAAGGTCAGCCCTTAGATCGGATCCCCTCAATCAGCGTTTTCAAATCGGGCATTTAACTTGGAGTGATGCGACATTTTAATTTCACCGATCATCGATCGTTGATCACCCTCTGTGCTTAGCTTTTGGCTTCTTTGGATCTTTATGTGATTGTGGGCCAACCCCTATATCCGAGCCCCTTTATCAATAGATCACAATCGAAAGTTTTAATTTGATGTAACAATATGTCTCAACCTACAAATGTCAATTTTTGATCTTCGATGTGATGTCATCCTCTGCTACATGTCAGCTTGTGAGTGCTGACACATGTCGCCCTGTTTTGGTCCCTTATGACCCTATAAACGTTGATTCTATGTTCCATGGGTCCGGTGTACTACCACATCATGCTAATGTCAATTGCCACATCTCCCTTATTGGGACAAATGTTGGAAATAATATTGAGAGGGGGGGTTGAATCAGTATTATTCAAATCAATAACTTTTTCTTTTCATACTCAAATTTATATACGCTACTTCAATGAAGGTAACTCGCATGTACACGCAACTATCTTTAAAGCAACCAATGTATATCCAGCAAACTTATGATTCAGTTAATTCATCAAATGTTGATCTTTAATCAATGCATCATAACTTCATTAACCATACAAATAGTAACCATGTGTAGCAAGAACATAATAAACCATCACACATAAGAAACATACATGAACACCAATATTTAAGGTGGAAACCCAATGTTGGACAAAAAACACCTACTGTTGTCTTCTTTTAATATAAGAAAAACCTGTTTACAATCTTGTACTAGTGCAGACTCATACCAGTATGCAGGCACCCACTTGAAAAAGCCTACAACCTTCTCTTGTTCTCCAGCTTCTGCTGGAAGGGAGCTACAACCCCCTAGCTCTTGTACTAGTTGATCCATTTACTAGTACATAGGCATTGGCCTACAAAAGGCTCCAACCTTCACTCATTTTCCAATGACTACTAGAAGGGAGCTCCAATCCCTGGCTCTTGTACTAGCTAATCCATTTACTAGTATGTAGGCACCAACCTACAGAAGGCTCCAACCTTCACTTGTTTTCTGGATGCTACTGGAAGGCAGCTCCAACCCCCTGGCTCTTGTACTGGCTGATATGTTTACCATTACGTAGGCGCAAACTTACGGAAGGCTACGACCTTCTCTCTTCCTCCACGAACTACGTTTCATAAATTTTTAGACTGTATACTCCTGGAACACAACACCACACTTTGAGGGCTCATTTCATCAAATTTTCACAATGGACCCATTAGTAATATTGAAGCTATAAATCAATCAGAACTATAATAAAACCATCAAATACATCTTCATCAACCAATCACTGAAATTCAATCATCAATCGCTGAATAAACCACAACTAAATCAATCAATCACTAAAAACCCATCATCACTAAAGCAAATCGCAATTAATCAATCTGAACATTCAAAACACTGTCATCAAAACATGGTCACGAGAACTCAGAGCAAAACCCAGAACTCTGAAACAACAACCAGAACCAACAACAACTTCAAATATCATATTTGATAATGTATACGCTACTTTGATATGCCGAACGAGCATGTATACACGCTTTTACCAAAGCGAACTGGCGTACAGATCTGCAAATACTAACTTGAAAACTTCGTAGCTATTCTAGACTTTATTAATTCCTAGATCATAACATTTACAAAATAAAACATGTGTCAGTATTCAGATCTAGACTATCCATGATCAAACCACATAATGATAATTCATTTCATATCATGATCCATCATTAAATCTCATCCCTCATCAACCACTAAGGTTCATCCTTACTTCAAATCAAGCAAAGCACCAGAAACCCATAACATGCATATTTTCTTTTGATCTCACTCTTCATAAGATATTCATTGCTTGTGCCCTTATCCCTTTGACCTTCTCCTCCTTATATACTTATATCCTTTATCAATACCTCAGACCAAAACCACTTAGTTCCAATACCTTCGACCAAATACCTAGGGTCAATACCCCAGACCAAATACCTCGGACAAAAACCTTGGTTTCCCAACATGTATGAGCTTTTCCTCTTGTGGCAGTGTGTGTATACTTACATGCTCTTTTTGTTTTGTGGACCATTGTGTATATGTTTTTTTGATTAAGAGGACCTGCGTATACTTCTTAAACAGCTTTACATCAACCCTTTCCTTTACCTTCTTTATTCTGATTAGTAGACCTTAGTTCCATCTTCATGTTCTTCTATACCAATGCCCTATTACCTCTTAATAGACCTGTTACACTGTAATTTTCCATATTACTTTTGAAATGATTCCTTTGAATTGCCATGCATTCTATCACATCTGATATCTCTCCTCTAGATTCATCTAGTTACGTAGATTCATCTAGTTACCATATACAAGTGAGTTGTTCTGCTACAAGTGGGTTGCCATCAAGTACAACACATGCATCATAATGTCACAATCTCCCCCTTTGGACTTGATGGCATCCATGTTGGTGTTGATTACTACAATCTATAGAAACTATTAGAGATAACAAGAAACACAAAAATACTCTCCCCCTTTCACATCAAGGGCAAAGGGTGAACCAAGATATTCTACCCTATGATATCAAGGAAAAATGGATGACCGCAATGAAGACTTTCATATCTGAACAGTTGAATATAAATATTGATCATGCTCCCCCTAGGCACATGTTGAATTCTCTGATTAAACTCCCCATTTGTACATGTTGAGATGCACTATATAATCCATGTTCCCCTTGAGCACATGTAGAGTTTACAAATATATTTTCTAAAATAATAACATGACTCTATAACTCAACTATGTGAGTATGACCTTCCTATCACCAATGACTCATATATACATCAATCTCCCAGCCAAGTGGGGATTACCAAATGTTTATAAATGACTGAAATATAGCAGTTATTACATCATCCTTCCCATGCATAGTGGGGGTATAAATTACATCTTATGACCAAAAGGACTCTGTTAGAGTCGGTTTAGTTATCCCTCCATCAGAGATCAAAGCTCTTTTTTGCATTTCATGTTTTAGGTGTCCCACCAGTTTTTCATCAGTTGCATTTCATTAGGCATGCCATAACTCTAATGGAGTGGTCTGTGTCATTCTTTCGCCTCGTGCATATCACTGCTGGTTCAGGTTAAATCATAAAGCTTCACAAGTCATTTATAGTCATATTTTAAATTTTTAGGTCTAGGTCTAGGGTTTGAGTCAATTTAGTCTTGAAAAGTCTTAGAAGACTAGCAGGCCAGAGGGATGTCTTTGATAGATCATCACTTCAATAATTCTCACCATTATACAGCTGAATAAGGACTTCCCTTCAAAACTCTGTTTTGAAGACAAGTCGCCACCTCATTTTTGTAAAAATTGTCAAAAATTTTTCAGTTCTTCAATTGTTCAAGTGCAGCCCTGGTCTCCTTTGCTGAAGCATATCAGAGCTATCCCTGCAAAAAATTATCAGAGAAAATCATCATTTCAACCTATTTTTATCAAGGAAACCAAAAAGGTCAAAGCCTATTCATTTTGAAAAAGTGTCAACAACCAAACATAAGAAAAATGGGTTTTCATTGAGCAAAAATTAAAATGGATGCTATATCAAGTCATTTCTCCTCATTTGCAACATATTCCACATTTTGAGAGCTAAGAGCATCATTCAAGCGCGATTTTGCAAGTTTGTGGCAAGTTTGTGAGTATTTGGGTCAGCTCCAGGGCACGCGGCACATCAGCATAGGCGCACGACGCATCAGACCACTTTTTGCAGTGTAATTTAACACAGGCGCAGTGCACTCAGAGCGCACGGCACATTGGGTAAAGTGCGTGGCACATAGGGTTTATGACTGCAATTTTCCAAGAAATCACTCAAATCACCTCTCCTCACGCCTAAATTCATAGGTAGGCCTGAAATCATGATTTGATTTTGTTTTTTGATGGTGTATATGAAGAAGTTAGCATATATTTGTCATGAAAACCAAGTGTACAAAACCCTCCATGTTCATTAAATTGCTATAAGGATTCAAGTGCAAAGTTTGTTGTAGGGTTTTCCAAAATCATTCTTTCCAAGGCTTCTTTTTCCCTTATTTCCCATTGCCTATATTCCCCAACTCTTTTTCCCAATTATTCCTCATCAAACTATACATCTTCCTCTTTCAAAACCCTAAACTCTCCCTTCTCCTATAACCATATGATCCCTACCTTATTTCAAAACCCTAAAACATCTATATGCCCCTTTCCCTTCACTAATTTCCTCATTTTATTTCCATTGTTCCCATTTCCCTAATGCTTCCCTTTTCCTAATATTTCCCGTCATTTATGTCCCCTTGGTTACAGCATTTTGATAAAGAGACAAAAAGTCAACAGTCAACTTTTGGCACACTATTTTATATCAGCAAATATATATATTCCAGCTACCTTGTTGTTAAAGAACATGTCAGAAACCGAGTCAATATATGAGCAGGATTATGATAGTGACTCTACACCGGATGTCATTGTGCCTAATGTGCCACAGAGGTATCGCAAAGGTGGCAAGAGTGGACAACACGTTAGGGAGGAGCCTACCTCTTTGGCTCAATTGCAAGCTTGCCCGCTTGCAATGGATTGTTTTTGGCGCCAAACATGTTATCAATATTGTGAGATGATCTCACAAACTCAGCATCATCACGAACTGGTCCGTCTATTTTTCCTTAATTTACAGGATGGTCATGTGAACCTTGCTGGAGTGGATTTCACTTTGTCACCCGACACTATTTCTCAGGCCACCGGGATACCAAATGTGGGAGAGGAATGGAGTAAACGCCAGATGCTGGACAGATATTATTATGAGCCATATGTCAAGCCCACATATATCACACACTTGAGCGTGGCCTTTCCTTTCAGATACCTGAAAGATGAGTTTGCACCATTGATGAAACTCATCATTCGATATTTCAGCTGTGAGGGCAGATTCTCACGTCTCTATGTGTACCATGTACGTTTGTTGATGCATTTCACACGGGTATGTATGATGAGAATTCCGTTTTTCATGTGCCGAAACATAGAGAGGATGGTACCCTTAGTACAGAGGAAGACCCCGACAAATCAGCACATGAGCATATATCACTATGCATTGATCAAAATCATAGTGATGCATCAGTTGGCACAGCAAGGTATTGCTTGGGAGGATTTCATCTCCTGTGATTTCTTTTCTGTGCTACAGCCTTCTCCAGAGATCGTCCATGATGAGGGAGGGCCTTCACAGTAGTTTGATATTCATGAGACTGAGCATGTTGATGCTCCAACATATGTGACATATCAGAAAGGCCCCAGGGCCTTATTTGTAGCTGCACGACGAGTACTATCTCCACCCTGGGTGGAAGGGGTCTCATTAACATCATCAGCAGAGCAAGTATTATCTCCACATCATGTGGAAGGGGTCTTGCTTCCATCTACAGCACAGGTACAGAGTCAGGACAGGGGCAAGAGACCCATGGTTGATGAGGGTCCTTCAGGAGTTCAGCATACTGGTATCATTGATGTTGATGCTAGTTCGCCCAATTTAGAGCTCAAAGAGATCATCAGAGAGAAAAGGGTCGAGAATGAGTCACTACAAAAGAAATTGTAGATGGATAAATGGGTGATAAACTACTTAGAGTAGCGCAACAAACACTTGGAGGATGAGCATGAACTTTATGAGCTGCGCAAGATTCGGGAAGACCGGGAATTGCCTCGTAGGAGACCCAGTGATTTGACACCTATTGATCAGGAACTAATGCTCATCCGGGTGAAAAATCACTTGGAAACATTTTTGGCGAAGGCAAACAGGGACAAGGACATGCTTTTCCACATGAAGACTCACTATTGGGCTCGCATGCATGTTTGCAAAGCGAGAATGAAGATCCTCAAAGGGTGTTTGAGCAAAGCACAAAAACAAAGCAAAAGGCCCGATCCGCTTCGAGTTTTGGCCGAGGCTTCACTAGTTGAGCATGATACATGATGGAGGGTCTTCACTCGAATTTTGGGCAAATTTGGAGAAAATTTTGTCCTTTCAAAATTTTTGGCTTGCGAAACAGGTTTTTGGGTTCGATGCGTCGCGCTCAGCACGCAACCCACAAGATGGGGAGGTCCAAGCCACAGGTGGCTTACATTTTTGGATTTGTCATGATGAAATACACATGCTCAGTAATTTCCAAGGAATTTCATCAATTTTTGGGTGATCAAAAGCTCAGAAAACATCATGAAAATCACCTTTCTACCACTTTTTGCACCAGCAGGAAGTACTTCTGGGAGAATCCACCTTTGGAGGGTCAAATGGAGAGCAAATTGGAAAATTCCACCTGGGTTGGAAAGTAGGAATCTAGGCCTTTCCAACAAGCTAACCTGAGCTCAATTTGGATGTCGGGAAGTGCCCCAAAAGTAGCTAGAAAGGTGCATGGCGCGCGGCGCACACGGCTAGGGCGCACGTCGCACAGGTTTTCCTCCTCAGCTCAGCGAAACAAGCCAGTTTCATCTGTTTTGACTTGCAATGGGATTTTTCACCCTCCTTGATGTAATTATTGGAACTTTATGTTGTTATGACACTTATTTACCTATTCTAGATGATTCATTCATAAAATAGCAAAAATGTAATGAATGAATTGGTTTCCTAGCTTATAGAGGCAAGTTGTTTTGACTGCCTAGATTGTAGTGCTTAGTTTAGAAGTGGTTGAAACATCTCCTAGGATGATGAGCTCGACCCCTAGAGGCAAGGGAATGTGTTATCTTGCCTATATTATGTATTTTCTTAATCATTTTCAGGGTTGGACTCTTGGGAATAGCTTGACACTATATTGTACATATCTTATCTGCATTTTTGGCAAAGGAAAGACCAGGGTTTTGCAGCATTATTTGGGATCCATGTGGCTTTATGTGTTGATGGTGTGTTTCTCTTAGTACTTGTAAGTTTTTTATGTGCATCATCATCTCTACTGAATCTTCTGTTATTAAACAAATGAAGTGTTAAGGTAGAATCCATGAAATTTCTATGCTCTGCCTTTAAATTTGTTTAATTTTCTATGTTTTCTTCAGTTTAAGGAGAATCCTTGAGACTTCCTTGCTCTCCTTAGCTCCTCACCAGTCTGATCTATCCATCGCACTTGCTTTAAGGCATCAAAACAATCGCCTATCTTGCCCCAGGTAGACCTGTGCAAAAACTGTGCCTGATCCCTCCACCCAAATTTGCCTTTCCCTTGAATTCAAAAAAATCTTTAAAAATCAATTCTAAACTCTTTGTACTTCAAACCTAGCCTAAAATCAGTCATCAATTTGGTCATCTCGAGCCATCTCAATTATCTTTTTCCTAGTTTGACCCGGAGAGAGCCGTCTCCTGTCCTCGTAGGGCTAGCTACGAGGCTGAGCGTGGTTTGATGTGGCCTTGAGTCTTGCCTTATTTTAGCCTAAGATAGATTTGAGCGCTAACAGACTCATTAAAATATTATTACAGAAAGAGACATATTATTACATCATGGGCCTTTATATTACCTTTTCATCGAGTGATATACATGACATTTATAAAAAAGACCAAAGATCTTAACAAGACGATGATAGTCATCAGCAACTATCATACACCATGTATGATCTGCACCATAAAAATCTGTCAACAACATCCTGGCCAGCAACCTGTACATGTCCGTCATTAGTTCCCGAGATATGACAATGTAATTATCATCAACCTGTGAAAAATTATGCTACAGATAGATATCAACTAATCCTCTTGATCTCACCAAGATCAGCTTGCTATGTTTCCTTAGTAGAAAGAGCCTTATCATAACCTTCCATGAATCAACTAAGCATATGTCATATCTCCAAGTAGTAACACAAAATCATATCATATGTATGTGAAAACACCATAGTCATTATCTATGATTATAACATCATTGACAAGAACTGCATGATCTAACCACAAGAACCCTCAGTATATCAACCATGTATCATCACTAGGAAACATCTAACATCTGATAAGCATCAACCACGATAATCAACATATGTGAGTGTAAAACTATCATCATAAGGTATTAAGTCATCATCATTATGTGATTAAGTATGCCATGACTCTGAATATTAATGTCTTCATATAGCTATGTCTCCATGAGACCTGCAATAATAGCATTTTGTATCCATCAACTCTATGTATCTAGCAAACCATGAGCTCATGATCATTTTCAAACTTTATTGATACCATCAATAGAAACAATCCTCAACCATGTGAGAGCCAAGAACTATAGGAATCCTACATCATAACTGCACCATGTGAACTTTATTCATCTTTGAAGGCATGATGACACCAACATCAAAGAAATGAGTGGCTCATCATCAAATAATGAAGTCATGTACTCATGATTTATACTTCTCCTTGTCCTTATGAAGATCAACATGTAAGAAACATATATGTATTGTATGCATCATAAAAACGTCATCCACAATCATCCATAAATCTGATCTGAATAACAACTATGTAACCCAAAGCAATACAAGTATCATCTGAGGTTTCATCATGGGCAGCTCATAACCGTAACATAGCATGATGTATCATTTAAACACTTTGCCACATAAGCATCATCACCATTGATGAGAATCATTAGGTACCAAATCCTTCTAAACATAATACCAACAATGCATTATTAGAAGCATAGCATTTTTTCCCCCTGAACCCATGCCACCTGTTCACTGTCAAATCTGATCATTGCATATATTAGTAAGAAATAGCAAGGCATCATCACGAATCAGATATACATTAAGTCATGAACAACTTATGAGGAACCAAATAAATTATAAATAACATCCACAAACTATAGTAATCAATCATTAAGACAGAAAAGATAATTGATAATTGTTTGAAACATATCAAATCCTTTTTTTGAGTCTGTCCCATTGCTTCTTCATCAAACCAACATATACGGGACCGTGCATCTTCTAACTTGCCTATATACACGACTTGTCTTCATGATGACTGCGTATGAGAATTAGGACTCTCAAATTTCATACTTTCAGTTCCTTTTGAGTCTATTTTTTTGTATATTGAGCTATGCCAGATTTTTCTGTTTGTAATTCCTTCTTCTTCCATACATTGGAGTGCAACGATGTTTGTTCCTTTTGGTATGTTGGCTAAAATTTTCTCCTACATTCTTTTGCTATATGCCCAAACTTGTTACAAGCATAACAACTTATATGTTTCATATTCCTTCTAAAGAATTCAACGGCTTTGTGACCAAACATATTGCAAGAAAAACAATATCCCTTAAAGTACCTGGAAGCTGATGATCTTTCTGTGTGACAGTTATTAGACTGAACCAATCTATTTTTGCATCTGGCTACAACATGTCCAAAATTATGACATACAAAACATTCAACAATATTCATCAGAGAAAATAACTGATTATCACTTCCATAGTTAGGAGTAAACGATTTTCTTTGAAGACTTTCTTTCCTTGGTTGTAGATGGGGTTGACTTCTCATCTCTTTGTGTAGACTTTCAGATTTTGCATTAGAGAACCTTGCCTCATGTTGAGAGTTACATTCACCTTCAATAGTTTCATGAAAACCAAGACCAGTTTTGATGGTAGGAGACCTTTGACTACTAAGAATATTATCCAAAAACTTATTACTGTCTTGAAATCGTAACAATTTATCCTTTTTTTCTAATTTACCTTTTAAGATATTTACCTCAGCCTCATATTGATCTTCCTTTTCCAGATATTGCTTCTTCAATATTTCTTCAACCTTTCTTCCTTCTTCCACTTGTTGCCTTAATTTGAGAATCTCATTTTCTTGTTCTTCATCTACTTAAGTTCTTCATTTTTCTTATTTGAATTTTCAAGATCTTATTTTAGAGAGAGGATCTTAGCTTCAAGACTTTCATAGTAACTGGATCTATCTTTAAGTCTCTTAATTGTTGTACTCTTTTCATTTACTTCATTTCTTAATGATGCCACTTCATCGTGCAACTTTTGACATTGATCTTCCTTTTCCTTGTATTGCTTCCTTACTTTGTTTCCTTCCTCCAACTCAGCTTTTAATCCAGTAACTTCTTCTTTGAAGGCACACTCCCTTTTGTAAAATAGATCTTGTTGATCTCTAATTTTATTTGTGAGTCTTTTAACTTCTACCTCTATATTTCTTTCACTATTACTTTCAATATCTTCAACATTCCATGAACAGAGAAAAGTATCACCAAAATACCAAAAATTTGTACCTAATACTTCTTTTGCTTGTTCATCTTCAATCTTAGGTGATTATGAATCTGAATACTTGCTTCCACTTGATTTCCCATTGTCTCTTCTGTTGTCAATGTTCCTTTGAGATGTCTTGTTCTTTCGAGGCTCTTTCTTCTCTAGCTTCTTTCCCATCATTTCTACGGATCTTCTTCAAGCGATCAAGCTTCTACCAAAGGGCCTACTTTGATACCAATTATTGGAAATAATACCGAGGTGGGGGTTGAATTAGTATTAGTCAAATCAATAACTTTTTCTTTTCATACTCAAATTTATATACACTACTTCAATGAAGTAAATCCCATGTACACGCAACTGCCTTTAAAGTAATCAACGTATATCCAACAAACTTATGATTCAGTTAATTCAACATATGTTGATCTTTAATCAGTGCATAAGTACTTCATTAACCATATAAAAAATAACCATGTGCAGTAAGAACAAAATAAACCATCACACATAAGCAACACACATGAACACCAATATTTAAGGTGGAAACCCAATGTGGGACAAAAACCACCTGTTGTTGTCTTATTTTAATATAAGAAAAAAATGTTTACAATCTTGTACTGGTACAAACTCATACCAGTACGCAGGCACCCACCTACAAAAGGATACAACCTTCTCTCATTCTCCAACTTCTACTGGAAGGGAGCTACAACCCCCTAGCTCTTGTACTAGCCGATCCATTTACTAGTACATAGGCGCTGACCTACAGAAAGTTCCAGCCTTCACTCATTCTCCAACGACTACTAGAAGGCAGCTCCAACCCCTTGGCTCTTGTAATGGCTGATATGTTTACCAGTACATAGGCTATGACCTTCTCTCTTCCTCCAGGGACCACGTTTCATAAATTTTTAGACTGGATACTTTTGGAACACAACACCACACTTTGAAGGCCTCGTTTCATCAAATTTTCACATTGGACCCATCAGTAACATTGAAGCTCTAAATCAATCACCACTACAATACAACCTTCAAATACATTTGCATCAACTAATCACTGAAAATCAATCATCAATCTCTGAATCAACCACAATTGAATCAATCAATTACTGAAAACCCATCATCACTCAAGCAAATCACAATCAATCAATATGAACATTCAGAACACTGTCATCAAAACATAGAGAAGAACCCAAGACTCTGCAACAACAAGCAGAACCAACAACAACTTCAAATATCATATTTCATAATGTACACGCTACTTTGATGTGTCGAACCAGTGTGTATATGAGCTTTTAGCAAAGTGAACTGGCGTACAGATATGCAAATACTAACTTAAAAACTTCATAGCTATTCCAAACTTTATTCATACCCAGATCATAACATTTACAGAATAAAACATGTGTTAGATCTAGACTATCCATTATCAAACCACATAATGATAATTCATTTCAAATCCCGATCCATCATTAGATCTCATCCCTCATCAACCGCTAAGGTTCGTCCTTAGTTTAGATCAAGAAAAGCACCAAAAACCCATAACATGCATATTTTCTTTTGATCTCACTCTTCATAAGATATTCATTGCTTGCGCCCTTAGCTCTTTGACCTTCTCCTCCTTATATTCTTAGATCCTTTTTCAATACCTCATACCAAAACCACTTAGGACCAATACCTTGGACCAAATACCTAGGGTCAATACCTTGAACCTTTCCCTCCTCTGGGAGTGCGCGTATATGTATATGCTCTCTTTGCTTTTTGGACCATCGTGTATACGATGTTTTGACTAAGAGGACCTGCGCATACTTCTTAAACAGCTTTACATCAACCTTTTCCTTTACCTTCTTTATTCTAATCAGTAGACCTTAGTTCCATCTTCCTATTCTTCTGTTCCAATGCCCTGTTACCTCTTAATAGACCTATTACACTGTAATTTTCCATATTACTTATGAAATGATTCCTTTGAACTGTCATGCATTCTGTCACATCTGATATCTTTCTTGTAGATTCATCTAGTTTCGTAGATTCATCTAGTTACCATATACAAGTGAGTTGTTCTTCTACAAGTGGGTTTCCATGAAGTACAACATATGCATAATAATTCCAACAACAAATCATGTGCCACTATGTGTCATGTATCAGATCCAATATTATGTTGCCACGCGTCCCATTGGAGGAGAGAGAAAAGGCTCGGTCTTGCTCTAGTTTTGTGAGGAAACCCTTTATTAATATGCATTAGGCTCTCCCAAGTTCTTTAAAAATAAAGGACAAATCTTGGTGATTTAACATTATTAGCACTCGATATTCGCAACCTTATTAATGTGGTCACTTTGAAAACATTGATCACAAATTTCCGATATGGCTTGGACCCATGGACTTTCGATAAGCTTTATTGTGGGACCTCTGATATGTCGAGACTTCTAATTTGTGAGATTGTCAATATGCCTGATGTGGGATCATTGATCAATGATGTGCTTGGCCACTGATCCTTCAATTTTTTATCACCAGTATCACTCTAGAACTCTAATATGCTCTTCTTTCTTCCTTTTAAAGTAAACAAAACCCTTAAACTTCAATTGGTCATATCTTTTGATCTAGAAGTCCATTTTGAGACCTCCACATACCATTGGAAATGTTTTTTCAAGCACTACCTGATGAAGATGGTATGATTTAGCTTTGATTATTTCTTTATATTGGAAGAAGGCTGCAAACATTTATTCTCTTTTGCACCCTTTTAATAGCTGGAAATAAGTTTTTTAGAGGGTGACAACATTGGCTCCACCTGGGGACAATTCCTTGCTTGAAAGGTGTTGAGAATCTACAAAAGAGTAGCCTTCACCATTGGGCATGGAGTCAAAAAATACAATGCACTTATACAACCAAAAAACCTTCATGGAACTTTATTTATAGTGAATCATTTCTTCATCAAACTGAAATGCAGAAATGGAAATTCTAACTAGAAATTAAATGCTCATCTAGTGAGCTTATTTATATACAATTCCTACTTATGTATAGGGAATCAATTCACCTAAGTGGGTTCAACTCTTCAATGGTACCAGGTCAACATTTGGGTGTTGGACCTAATGCCTCCATGTTGCTGAAATTTGAAAATCAAAACATTGAGCATGCACCATGAAAAACATTCAAATAAAAAACTTGATACATGCTCCAAAAAGAAGCTCTGCTATTGACTTAAGAATGTTGTCATGTAGTCAACTTGAGGGTCATAGAACTAACAAGAAAAAATTTTAGTTGCCTTATTTTCATGAAAATTTTGATGACCAATATCTTCTTGGTCAGGGCAACCACAAATATTGTTCAGCTCCTCAGCCTTATATTTTTCAATAAAAGCTTGTTGCTGGAAGCCTTCTCCCCACTTGTTGGTAAACCACTACCTTCGAAAATATATAACCATATCATTCTCCTCTAAATAATATGAATCATAAATTGGAAGAGGTTCCTGAACTTGTTCTCCAAGTGAAGGGCATGAATCATGGACTAGAGCCTCTTTATTGACCTCACGGTGCGACTCCTCTTCTTGTGCAACCTCCCATGACTGGGATCGTTGTGGCTCTATATCACTTGACTCTCCATCAGATTCATATACATCATAAGAAGGAGAACCATCAACTTTGGCTGAACGAGAGCTCTGAGGGTTTATTTCCAACTCTATGATGTCTACCCCTTCTCTTTCTTGGTCATTAAGTGATGCTTCTTGATGTGAGTATATGTTTTCTTAAAGTGGAGCTCCAAAAACATCTTCAGTAGGGTCATTAACCTTAGGAATATTTTCAGCATTGTAATATGCACAACTATATTCAAATAGAACATCGAGAGCATATAATGTTTTGCAATAATGATTGAATGCTATGTGAAAAATCTTTAAGGAAGATATGTTTCCACAAGGTATTGTTCTATACAAAATCCTAACACCGTCTTCTAAGGATTACATGAACAATTTCATTTGAGCATATTCAAAAATAATACCCTAATGTTCCATGGATTCATGAAAATCCTTAAGGTTTTGGTCTGGCCTTCTATCTGTGTTTCCACTAAATCTAGGAATATAGGTATTCCATTCATGAAAAAAAGGCATGATTGGGATAACCAACAATAGAAGAAGAATCTAGTGGGGAAACTTTCTTGGCCATGAATGTAGGAATGGACATTTTAAAAACCTTCCTAGGTGAGTGATCTCAGGTTCAAAGGTAGAGAATGTTTTCGACTACTTTAGAATCAAAGTGAGTATGGGGCTACTTGAAAGCCAGGATGATCAAATAGACATATAGACAGTGGAGTCACCAGGATGTTTAACATAAAATTGAAACAGTGGAGTCGCCAAGGTGAGAGATCTTCAACCCACACTACCCTTCCTCACCTAACAGAGGGAATGTAAATATTTCTCATACCGAGGGAAAATATTCTAATCCATTCCCCGAAAACGATGTCAAAAGGATGTTGTCACTTTCTCTACCACCTGGAGCACAAGTGCTTCACAAGATATAGAAAGCTCCTTTTAGACAACCTTCAAGTTGATTGTTGACGAGTGCCTAGGACATATTAAGAGAGGAGTGCATGCAATATTATCAATGGGGGCTTTCTGCTGCACTCAAATTGTCATGTAGTTTAAAAATATAATGAAGGGGGCTTGGTTCAATAGTCTTTCAATAAGGTAGACTCAAGTAAATATATGGATCTGAATTCATAGGGGTAAATCGGGCCAATCTCAAAGAGAAATTCGTGGTTCTGGTGGACGACACACAACAATAGGTAGTTTCAATATTGGCATTGTACTAAAATGAAGAGGAGGAAAGAAAGGAGGGGAATCTGATGCATAAGGTTGTAAACAAGACAGAATCATAAGAAATAATATTTTGGTAGAAATACAAAAGAATAAGGAGGTGGAATGGAAAGAATTGTGGAGCGCAAATTAAGGTTTCATACTCTATATCTCATGGACACACTTGTCACTGATCATCATGGTAAATCTTTGCTTCCGAGAGGTACATAAGTAGATCTTTAATTAACACAGGGACTATTACTAGTCAACAACATACATATAACGATGAGAGAGTGAAGCAACCAACTTCATTACACAATTTTAGTAGAAGAGAAACATACATGAAGTGATAAACAAAGGGGAAACATACTTCTCATTGACCTTCTTGGAATCACCAAGGAGTTTCATTAATATTCTAGATTCCTAATCACGAGTCCATTACATTCAATAATATTGCTCAAGTCCCTCATGAAAAGGCAATTAGAACCAAAGTGGAATCACAAAATTTGGAACATGGTAGGTGCAAAATTCTGGAACCTCTTCTAATTGTTTCTTCCCCCTGTTTCTAAAGAGCAAGGGGGTTTGAATCAATAGTTACAAAATATCTCAACCAAGGGCCAGCTGTCTGATTGGCTAGCTATCTCGGCCTGTGATAGCTCTGCTACCCAAAATGATTCCAAAGGATCTAATTCCTTTATTGAAAATACATAGAAATTATAGAAATAAACATAAATAATCAAAACTGAATGATGACCAAGGAAAATATCCTTCTTCCATTCTAATGAAGACCCTTGATTAGGCCACATCTCTGCCATAATGTGTCCCTCTAGTTGCTTGGTCGGTTCTTGTCACTTCCACCTTAACTACCTGACTTTAGCACTCTCTGGAGTTGGTAGCGATCAACTATGGTGGTCTGACGCATAGAAAAAGGTAATATTTTCCTCGTATTCCTTCATAGTATGAATGAATGGAACTCCATGTTCAGCCATTAAGTCTTCCTTAGTCCCATACCTCCATTTACTCTCGAAAGACGTGCAGGCGGAACAGTCAAATTCATTCTTGTGGCTATTGTTGTCCTAGGTTTCTTATTGAAGAGGCTTCCACAGGATCAACCACTATAGATTTCCCATTGCTCCATGCCTTCATTCACTGCCTAAGCCGCCAACCCATACGTCTTCAAATCTCTGTACCTTATTATCAGAACATCACTGCATCGGGACTTTCAGTCTTAAAACATTACAAGAAAATGAGCTTCGATGTCTATTGGGCCCCTTTGGATTAACGCCTTATTGGATTTCTCACCATATGAGCGGGGGATGTGACCTCGTTCTTAGCCTTGAGGAACTAAGGCCTTTTATTTTGGCCTAGGGGCTATTTTTCCTTTGTAAATGGTTTAGTGCCCCTGGTCCTTTAAGTTCCTCTTACTTGAAGGTCAACCCTTAGACCTTAGCCCCTCAATCGACAATTTCAAATGAGGAATTTAACTTGGAGTGATGTAACATTTTAATTTCTACAATCATTGATTGTTGATCACCCTCTGCACTTCACCCTTAGTTTCTTTGGCTCTTTATGTGACTATGGGCCAACCCCTTTATCGGTGGATCATGATCAAAGGTTTTACTTTAATGTAACAACATGCCTCAACCTGTGAACATTGATTTGCAATCTACGATGTGACTTCATCCACTGCCAAGTGTCACCTTGTGATTGGTGACACATGTCACCCCGTTTTGGCCCTTTATGACCCTCAAAATGCTAGATGTGCATGCCATGTGTCCACTGTACTGCCACATCATGGTGATGTCAGCTGCTCCATGTCCCTTATCAGGAGCAATCATGTGTCACCATGTGTCATATGTTAGAGCTACTCCATGTCCCTTCTATAGTTAGGTTAGCTTACAATGAAAGTACAATGGCAGACATAATAACATTTTTTAAAAGCCAACAAACTATACACTAAGTCAAAATCTAAAGTAAATTAATGTTCCCTATGTTTAAGGGCAGCTATACGATTTAGAAAGAAATTCATTGACCAAACTCCGTTGATATTTGAGAATGAAAAAGCACCATTTTAGAAAGACATTCTAATTAAAGTAAGGAATTTCATTAATATGTATGTTTTATTAGAGTTTTTCATTTTACATTAATATATATTAAAAAAAAAGAAATTCATTAATATATATTTGGAGGTTGGTTAAATTTTAAATTAGTTAAAATTCATTGATATTTAACATTACTCTAATTATAATTTTTATACCTAAAGAAATTCCTATGAAATTTATTGAAATTAAGTAATATGTTCAATTTTAATGAAATTATATCATTAATAAGTAGATTTTTTTTCCAAATTAGAAAAAGATTATATCATTAATAAGTAGGTTTTTTCAAATTAAAAAGATTTTTTTGAAAATATTATTAATGTATAGGTTGTGGAGATCTTAATGTTTGGACTTTGCTTATGATGCCTTCGTTATAATTTCCTTTTGTCTCTCCTCTAAAGCCTTTGCGTTCGCGAATGAGAGTATATTAATTACAATCATGGTAATTAAAAATGTTGAGTGCAATAGAAAAAAAGACAATGAAAGCCTAAACATGAATGTGGAATGTTGGTTTCTATAGTTAGGTTAGGGTACCATGAAAGTACAATGGCAGACCTAACAACATGTTTTAAAAGTCAACAAACTATAGATTATATCAAAATCTAACATAAATTAATGTTCGTTATGTATAATGGTAGTTTTACAATTTAGAAGAAATTCATCGACCAAACTCCGTTGATATTTGGGAATGCAAAAGAACCATTTTGGAAGGACATTCTAGTTAAAATGAGGAATTTCATTAATATGTATGATGTATTAGATTTTTTATTTTACATTAATATATATTAAACATGAAAGAAATTCTTTAATATATATGGACTATAGATTTTTTATTTTACATTAATATATATTAAATAAGGAAGAAATTATTTATTATATATATGGAGGTTAGTGAAATTTTAAATTAGTTAAAATTCATTGATATACAACATCACTCTAATTATAATTTTTATAACTTAAAAAATTCCTTATTATGTAAAGTGTATTGGATGAAATTTATTGAAATTAAGTAATTATAATAGGTAGACAGTTTTTTCCAAATTAGAAAAAAGATTATATCTCTCCTCTAAAACCTTTGCTTTAGCCAATGAGACTACATTAATCACCAATGGCAAGGTCGTAAAATCTATTTTGATTTCTTAAAACCCAAAGGCAGAGGAAGAACTCTCCCTCTCGCATTTTATCGAGCAACCGAGGGACTACCTTCTTCGCCCTTTGAAGGTTACATTTCCTCCTTCGAAGTGAAGGAAGGAATTTAATTAGTTATATTTGGAAAAAGATAATTATGCAGAGTTAGAAAAACCATGTTAACTTAAAAA
>APFE030420176.1:0-16020 GCA_000404065.3 Pinus taeda | reverse complement strand
TAGAAGACTCTCACTCAAATGCATAAGATTGCTGTGAGAGAATGAGAGCACTTGAGTGTGTTAAATAGGGTTTGGGAGGGGATATGGACCCCAAAATACAATTTGCAAATTCATATAACAGTTTGGATTCCAAACTAACCACAAAACACATTTAAAATCCATTTAAAAATTCATTAAACGCTATTTTTACGTCCCGCTGGCCGTTTCTTGTGACTTGGCCGAGTCATAACGAAAACGGTCCGTTTCGGCCGAGTCAGCCATGACTCGGCCGAACGAACCATTTCAGCCACCGTTTCGCATGGGAGGCTAACGGTTCGGATCAACCCGGCTGAGTCAATGTTGACTCGGCCGTTTTTTAAAACAATGATTTGAAGAGCTTCCACTTCCTTGGTGATGTAAGATTGGAGTGCTTCCACTTCCTTGGTGATGTAAGATATTTGCTTCAATAGAGAGTATATTGTCTTTTGATCTAATCTTCCTTAGATTTGAAGAGCTTCCACTTCCTTGGTGATGTAAGATTGGAGTGCTTCTAGGGTTTTGGCCTTTCTTCTTGCTTCCTTATGAAGATAATTCCAAGACTCTTACTTTCAATCTAGGGTTTCGATTTGATGAAGATCTAGATCTCTTACTTGCTTTGATCTTTCTTTGAAGTTAGATTCTCGTGTGTCAACTTGCTTTGACTGCTCGTTCTTGTCTTCAACACCTAAGCTTTGATACCATGTTGAGAAATCTAGGGCATTCAAAGTTAACAATTTCTCTGCTTGATAATTGCTTGTGATATACTTTTATTTCTTACCTTATGATCTTTTCTTTGTTAGCTTATTAATGTGTTCTCTTCATCAAGACAATTACCAATATGCACAATAAAAGACAAGTGACACAGTATGTAGGCTTCTCAGCTAGGGCCAAAAGCTCTCATCTCTTGAGAGGAAAACCCAATCAAAATTCTTCTTGTAGATCTTCAATTGATAACTACCAAGGCCATGACATAGACCCTTGACTCTAGTATCCTCCCAAGAACCTTGTCACTAACCTTGATGTTCTGCCTCTTCCTTTCTTTGCCTTTCTTCTTGATCTTGAACTACTCTCCTTGGCCCCTTCTAGAGAAACTCAGTCTCTATCCTTCTCACTGCTCCTTCACAACTTCCCTAAAGTATCTCGGTCTCTAGGTCTTCTAGAGAAACTTGGTCTCTACTTCGATCACCCAAAAGAGTCTTCCTTTGCTGCCCCAGAAGATACCTTCCTCACTATTCCAGAAGAAACCCTACTTTGCAGATCCCAGAAGAATCCTTCTTCGTATGCCCAAAAGAATCCTGTTATAGCACTGACCCAGAAGAATGCCTCCTTCGCTGATCCAGAAGAACTCTTCTTCACTACCCCAAAAGAATGACTTTCACTGCCCTAGAAGAATGACTTTAGCTGCCCCAAAAGAAATCTTTTCAGTGCCCTTACTTCACACTTCTCTTTTGCACCCTTTCTTCGTGCTTCTCTTAGATTGAATTTAGACTGAATTTCTTGCTTAGAATGGAGGCTGAGTTAGGCTATTTATACACCATTTCACACGATCTTTAGCCTGACTTGACAACTGGAGTTAGGCCGACTTCATCTAGAGAGTTCCTTCATCGTTTGTAGGCCGACTTGAAGAGGTTAGGTGACAAGTTCTTAGGGGATACTTTACATAGACAAGATGACCTTTTACAAAGTGTAACATGACTTCATTTACATGACAATGACTCTAATATTTTATGACTAGATGCCAAATAAATTCTAAAGACGTTCAATGGGAGTCTTGACTCAAAAACAAAATCCTTGCTCATGAAACCCATGAAGCAAGTCCATAAAATAATTTTATTTTTCTTATTTTCATCTCATTACATAAAATCATATTTACATGTCATTATGAAGACCGAACCTAGTTACACTTTTCAACAAAAACAAAATGGAGTCAATCACTGACAAAAAAGGAATGGAGTCCAATTCGGAAATAGAGGAAGATTTCTAGAAACTTCATTAACTTATGCTTCTGTGTTATTTAGAATTAAGGGGACTCTTGCAAGAAAAAATATTAATATTTCTTTCTCTCCCATCGAAGAAGAAAATCATATAAACCCTAACCTTGCTAACCAATTAGTGATTCCCAAGTTGAATATAATCGAAAAATTAGATTGCTGGAATAAAAAAAAAGAATGACATAACCTATTTACAACTAAACATTGAGGATTATACATTTATATCGCAATTCTCAGTTCGATCCCTATGGATCCATCAAGGTGATGTTATGCTGGGTTCATCTTGGATGGAATCACTAGGGTCTTTTATATTAAATACGAAAACAAAGTTTTTGACATTTTCCTATAGGAAGAAAAAAATTAACACTACAAGGCATTACATTAAATTCAAATTCAGTAACACCAGAAGACATACAAGATATCTCAAAAGTAATTTTTCAAGAAAGCAAAAAAGAAATGCAAAATATGCAAAGGGAAGTTGATATAATCACCATTGACAAAAATGAAGAAGTTTCTCGGCTAGTTACACTTTTCAACAAAAACAAAATGGAGTCAATCACTGACAAAAAAGGAATGGAGTCCAATTCGGAAATAGAGGAAGATTTCCAGAAACTTCATTAACTTATGCTCCCGTGTTATTTAGAATTAAGGGGACTCTTGCAAGAAAAAATATTAATATTTCTTTCTCTCCCATCGAAGAAGAAAATCATATAAACCCTAACCTTGCTAACCAATTAGTGATTCCCAAGTTGAATATAATCGAAAAATTAGATTGCTGGAATAAAAAAAAAAGAATGACATAACCTATTTACAACTAAACATTGAGGATTATACATTTATATCGCAATTCTCAGTTCGATCCCTATGGATCCATCAAGGTGATGTTATGCTGGGTTCATCTTGGATGGAATCACTAGGGTCTTTTATATTAAATACGAAAACAAATTTTTTGACATTTTCCTATAGGAAGAAAAAAATTAACAGTACAAGGCATTACATTAAATTCAAATTCAGTAACACCAGAAGACATACAAGATATCTCAAAAGTAATTTTTCAAGAAAGAAAAAAAGAAATGCAAAATATGCAAAGGGAAGTTGATATAATCACCATTGACAAAAATTAAGAAGTTTCTCGGCTAGTTACACTTTTCAACAAAAACAAAATGGAGTCAATCACTGAAAAAAAAGGAATGGAGTCCAATTCGGAAATAGAGGAAGATTTCCAAAAACTTCATTAACTTATGCTCCCGTGTTATTTAGAATTAAGGGGACTCTTGCAAGAAAAAATATTAATATTTCTTTCTCTACCATCGAAGAAGAAAATCATATAAACCCTAACCTTGCTAACCAATTAGTGATTCCCAAGTTGAATATAATCGAAAAATTAGATTGCTGGAATAAAAAAAAAAGAATGAAATAACCTATTTACAACTAAACATTGAGGATTTTACATTTATATCGCAATTCTCAGTTCGATCCCTATGGATCCATCAAGGTGATGTTATGCTGGGTTCATCTTGGATGGAATCACTAGGGTCTTCTATATTAAATACGAAAACAAAGTTTTTGACATTTTCCTATAGGAAGAAAAAAATTAACACTACAAGGCATTACATTAAATTCAAATTCAGTAACACCAGAAGACATACAAGATATCTCAAAAGTAATTTTTCAAGAAAGCAAAAAAGAAATGCAAAATATGCAAAGGGAAGTTGATATAATCACCATTGACAAAAATGAAGAAGTTTCTCGGCTTAAAGACCATAGTGAAAATTTACTAACTCAAATTAAGAAGCTTAATAAAGACAAGAATTCGCTGGAAAACAAGGTACAACACCTTATTGAGAAGGAAGCGTTGAAATCTTCAAATGTAGAAATTCAAGTTGAAGAGAAAGGACTGAATAACAATTTAGTGAATATCACAACTCAAGAAGAAGACAAGCCAGTTGAAGAAAAACACACTCAAAGGTTGCAGTTTAAACGATGTGAAGATTCTATAACCAACTCAACAACATCAGTACTTGAAGTAAATCAAAATAGTGCCATGCACATGATAAGGGAGAGATAAACCAAAAGAATTCCTTATCTACATCCCAATCCCAAGAACATGCTTCTCAATCAATCTACGCATCTACATCTCTCAGAATGTAAACAACAAACTTATGTTCCAAGGAATATTGAAGTTTATGCAATCCAATCCCGTGGTAACAATTCATCACAAGTTTCTAGTAGTCACAAGGTTCCTTATAAGGTTAATTTAGGATGGTCAAGTCCTTTTTAAGTTCGACAATTTTATTTATTGCTTAGAGTATATTATTATCTTGTATCAACGAAGATGACAGAATGAAGAATTCCAAAAGATGTGAATAGATGACAAATACAAAGAGCAAATGATACGCCTTGTCAGCAATAAGCTTTGAGGACGAAGCTTTTTGAAGAGGAAGGCAATGTTATGAATTAAATATATATAAAAATAATATAAATATAAATAATGATGATAATTGTAATAGTGATTAGTAATGGAGAGGCATGTCTCTAAGGACATGACTTTCCATGAAGAGGCACCTGCCTAGGTATATAAGCGGGCGTCGTTTGTAACAATCAAACATCTCTCTACATTCAACAATTCTTATATATATATATATATATTTTCAATAGAATGGGTAGCAATTTTCATTGATAAAGCTGGAAATGGGCCAGGTCCCTTACAGTCATTGAGAGCTTACTCTCAGAATTGTTTAGTAGATTAACAAGTAGAGATATCCTATTGCTACCTATGTTATTCACATATATACTTTTTACATATTTTATATTGTAAATCTTCCAAAAAACTCCACAGTACACTACTGTTCGACAATACATAGATTTAAAAAGAAAGAGATCGCTGCTACCCACAGCTTCCAGGGTCGACTTCTCCTAGAGCCTCTTCAGGAGTCATACCTGGTTCCTTGTTTCCCCCTTCCCTAGGATCCAAGCCACGTATTGCAGCGCCAACGACAATCTCAGCTGGAAGAGTAGAGCCATTGCGAAATCGAAAACTTCTTTCAACACACCCGCGGTGGCTGTCTCCACCTTCACTTCAATATTCTCCACCTATGACTGAGGTTCATAACCTCTGTAATCAGGGGTTCCATGGATATTTGGAGCAATTCCATATCCTTTCCGAGACCAGATAGTTGCGCATACACGACCGTCATCTTTTCATTAATTTCCTTCACAATTTCCTTGACAACTTGCTTACAGGAACTATCAACTATATCCTCTATACTCCCATTGCGCCCAGACTCCACTGCGTTGCTACCACTTCAATTGCTCGCTGAGGTCATTTTCCTGGCTATTCTCCCCTACACCAGAGATATCCGATGGTTAATTTGCCTCAAGTAGCAGCTATAAATAAGCGCTTGGTCCTTGAAATTCCTTCCAATCTTTTCAACCATAAATGAATATCGTCTCTGCAACATGGCGAAGCCACTTTCCTCCATTTCCATCACTGCCAAATCCTGCTTGGATCGAAATGCGATGGTACCAATCTTGCCCTCGATTGAAGTCATATTTATTAACCAGGAAAATAACCAAGCACTGAATGCCCACCTATCGTGGTTCATGGCCACCTTTCTACTGCGTTCCCACCTGTGCATTAACTTCCAACCTACTGTGCGCTCTCCCGATGCTCTCTAGCGAAACCTCAGAATGTTGCCCATCTTCACTGCCTGTATATTCTTAAGAGGTCCCGTACTCCAATTGTACTCCAAAGGGCTTGTGTTATAAAACAACTTTATGGGATATGACATATATCACTAATGTTGTTAATTCTTATGGATATTTGCTCTAACTCCACTCCAATGTTGGCTTGGGCGTCCGCCAATTCGTTGTTGGCTCTTTTAACATGGAAAATTTTGAATTTTTCAAATTTCCTAAGGAGATACATTATCCTTATAAAAATTGGAGAGGTTTTAGACTCAATGAGGTTCTCATGCTTAGCAAGACTCAAACTTTTTTGGATAACCACCATTGAATCACCAACTATGATTAGATTCCTGATGCCCTTGGAGACGTTGATTTTCAAGCCTTGCCAGAGAGAGCACGCTTTGACTTGATTGTTCGTGGCTAATTCTTATATAATATATATTACTTGTCCTATCATGGATATTTATATATTTTAGATCTTCTGAATACTTCTGCTACATAAAACGAACCTTGTTTGGTATAGTGAGTTTCTAGGCAAGCCAACTAGCCATCATTTGATCCAAATGAGATCGTTTCAAGGCAAGCCAAGTAGCCATCATGTGATTCGAATGAGAGATTTTCAAGGCAAGCAAACTAGCCATCACGCGATCCAAATGAGAGTTTCAAGACAAGCCAACTAGCCATCATGTGAGTTTCTATTCAAGTTGACTTGATCATTTAGAAGAGCCAACCTATCACTTGTGGAGCCACTTGAAATTATAAATAAAATTAATAATTTTGTTTTTCTCAAATAGAATAAATAATTTTATGAAGACTAACCAAAGTTACAATTTCAACACTCCCTCTTAGCCAGGGAGGTATTCATGATCATATTCAAGATGTCATACAAGTTGAAAAAAGGTTCTCTAAGGAAAGCTTAAGATTTAGATCAACATCAATAATAGGTCATTACCACCAATACCAAATCACCATGGTACTATCCATGCATGGTCTCCCCAAGAGACATCAATCAATGTCTCGTAACCATGGTATCATCATATCCATAGATAATCGATCAAAGAGACATAAATCAATCAACTAGTACTTCAAAACTAGAGTACTGCCATATCCATGCATGATAACAACAAGCTCTCTAAAATGAGATCCGAGCTAGATGCGGGGAGGCTCCTATCCAATCAGGTAGCCTCTAAACCCATTTTCCTATATAGGTCACTGTTCTTAACACAGGGACTACAACCCTATTCAGCTCACAATACAAGACACAGGAAAATGTCCATCTTCCTATACAGGTCAATGTACTAGACATGGGGACTACAACCCTATTCAAGTCACAGTATAATACACAGGAAGATGCAAACAGGACCATTCTCCCTAATTAGGTCAAGGTACAAGACAAAGGGATAATATCCTTATACAGGTCATAATACAAGACACAGGGAGAATGTCTGTCCAAGATGTTGTCTAATCCATCAAGCCATTCTTGCTATACAGGTCACATTGTCACAGGGTCTACAACCCTATACAGGTTAGTGTGACACAGGAAGAATAACATGATCTAGGAAGATCATTACTCCCTTTCGACCAGAGAGGCATGCTCTGCAAGTCCTAACTTATCTCTGAAATACACAAATTTTCCTTTGGGGAGAGGCTTTGTCAGAATATCAACTGCTTGCTTATTAGTGGAGATGCACTGGAGCTTCATTGTTCCCTTCTGCACCATGTCATGAATATAGTGTTATTTGATGCCAATATGCTTTGACTTGCCATGGAACTGGATTCTTTGACAAATTTATACAACTTTGGTTATCACAGAATATCACTGTAGCTTCCAGTATCTGATAAAAAATTTGGCAAGCATTTTTCGAAGCCAAATTGCTTTTTGAGTCGCAAAACAAGTTATCGTGTATTAAGCTTCCGCAAAACTTAATACCACAACAGACTATTTTCTACTTATCCAAGAAATCATTGTGGAGCGCTGTTGTATTCCTTCCATCTTCAATACTTCTGGTCCAATCACAAGTAGAGAATCCCTATAGTCTATTACCTGCAACATATTTTAGACAATAATTACCAACCTACTCATCAATAGACATGTATAATAGATAATACTGTTGAAAGCAGGGAAAATTTTAAGGATTGGATTTTAAGAAATTTGTGAACCCTCCAAGACCATGTCACAAGGTCACCTTGATGTCGGCCTTAAGATAATTCTAGAAAGGCATGTCGGTCTTGTTATTGAGAGATGTCGACTCATTTTGATAAGAAAACCACTATATATAGGCAACTCAACCTTCATTTGAGGACAAAATTTCGGTCAAGGATAAAAAGGCAGAAAGAAGTGTGAAGTTCATGAAGAAGGAAGCCTATAACCAAGCGAAGGAAGGAGGAACATAATCAAGGATATTTTCTTATCTATTTTGGGTTGATCCACTCCACATGTGCAAGGAATAGATGCTGTCCATTGCAGAAGAAGCCAAGCTATGATAGTCAAACTTGAAGGTCATATCAACGTAAAAGATAAGATGGATCTTAAGCCGAGTTGCCAAAGAAGAAGTCTCCATCTAGAGCGAAGATAAATCAAGGTTCAAAATTGGTCAACACCACATGCTAGGGTTTCTAAAGTAGGGCTGAAAGTTGTAGATCTGAAACAAGGGACCGAAATATGAAGGATAGTCGAGCTTGTGAGAGTAGGAAGAAGTTTGACTATCGTTGACTCAAGGAGGAAAATGTTAAATCAAGAAGGCTTGTGACTTGGTCTTGGAGAGGTTGTTGTGTCAAGAGTCTTGGTATTCGTCAATTGAAGTCTCTATAAGAAGAAGAATTCATTTTTGGGTTTTCCTCTCGAGTGGGAGAAGTTTTGGCCCTGGTTGATCGCCTACATTCTGTGTCTCTTGTCCCTTTATTGTTTATGCTATGGTAGTTGTTTGATGAAGAACACTATAATAATCAAGTAAAGAAAAGATCCTAATCTAAAGAAGTAAAAATCATTCAAAAGTAGTTATCATTCAAGAGAAATCTCCTATCCCTATGAACTAGATTTCTCAACATGGTATCAGAGCTAAGGTGACAAATCAAGGAAAGGGCATCTCATCAAGGGACACAAGCACTGAAGGATCAAATCTTGAAGGAGTGTCAAAACCCTAGATTGAAGAAGAAGTCTACACCAGAAGTAGCCTTGTGATCCTCATAAAGACCACAAAGACCTTACTCAAGTTGAGGAGACTTGCAAATCAACGTATCTTGAAGACTATTCATTCAAGGGAAGCAAGATCAAGGACATTGTCATCATCTTCAAAGGCAATCTCCTTTTTGTTGAAGCAAGGTCCTTACCATTGAAGAAGATCATCCAAGAAGCTTCAAGACATCATCAAGAAGTCATCATTGATCATCATCAACAAGGATATCGCCATCAAAGGATCTAAAGTCTAAAGTGATCTCCCTCTTTGTGGAGTCAAGGATCCTTCTTGAAGAGAACCATCTTCATCAAGGAGAAGTTCTCTAGTATCTATATCATCATCAAATTCAAGGAGGTAGCACGTGGAAGAAAATCTTCACAAGTAAGTATATTTAAACATCTGAACCTGTAAAAATGTCTTTTTGCAAGGACAACAACAAATTTGTTGCATGGAAGAAGAGGACAAATCGGAATCTCATTGAAAATGAGGTCATGGAACATGTCAAAAGTTCAATCACCAAACCATCGAAAGAAGATGCTCAAACACTTGCAAAGTTTATGAAAGGGGAAGTAAGGGCTCAAAGGACTCATAGAATCCATCAAGGATCCCCTCATCCCATATGTATCTAAACTCGAAACTTCAAAAGAAATATACGACAAAATGGTAGAGTTGTTTTCTGTAAGCACTACTGGAGAAGTTATCTCATTAAGGCAGGAACTCTACAAGCTAAGGATATCAAAAGAAGAAGGAATAGCCTAATACTTTATGAGGATATCTGAAATAAGGGATCAACTTCAAGATTTGGGAGATATAATGTTTGACAAGGAGATGACCACTGTAGTACGAAATGCACTACTAGAGGAGTGGGGTAACTTTACTTCAAGCATTTATGGGAAGAAAGAAGCTACTCCATTCTAGGATCTATAGCCACTATGCAAGATTGAAGAAACTAGGTTGAAGGAAAAACCTGATATAGGATCAAATGAGCAAACTGAAGCATATGCTGCTATGGCAGAGAGAAGAGGGAAGTTTGGGAAATTTGGTCCTCAGAAAAAGAAGAAGAACATGGCTAAGATTCAATGCTATGGATGTCAAGAATATGGGCATTACAAGAGAGATTGTCCTAAGCTCAAGAAGGACAATAAAGAAGGGGAAGAGAAGAAGTTCATATCACTGAAGAGGTGGAGGAAGCTGAAAAGAAGAAGTCCAAGAAAGAGGAAATACAAGACCTCTACTATGATTGAGATAGTCTTCCTTACCTGGTTCTTTTCATGTTTTTGTTTTTCAAGTTTTCTGTTGTAAGATATGGCCATCATGAGTCGCCAAGGAACATGATAGGATGCATCATGGCATCATAGAAGCATTGAAAGCGAGAGCTCGTGAAATCATCATAGAGAAGCATGAAAGATAGAAGTCTATGGCAGTCACCTATGGAAGGATATAGCTCTTGGTAACCTCATTAGAAACGTAAGTGGTACTTATGGGAAAAGGAAAAAGTCATCTAATACAAAGCTCATCATACATCAGTCAAAAGGAAGCATTTGCTGAATGAGGATACTCAAGATCCTCAGTTGGAATCTTCATTGGAAGATTCACTGATTCATCGGAAGCAAGTGTTTCATCAAGAATTCCAACTTGTGGGAATTCATGGGATGGTGGAATGATGTTTAAATCAGTGAAGTAGATCAAGGAATTTAAGTTCTTTCAATCAAGGAAGATGCTAAAGGGAATCTAGATGACCTAAAGGAAAAATGAGGTATGTATGCTTGTATTTGATAAAATAAAGTCATGTCATATGGTTGCAGGTAACATGCATGAATGCTCTACCTCGAGAGCATGATCAAAAGAAATCATCTCTTCCTTTGAAAGGATGCAGAAAGGCATGGGTCAGGCATCGACTAGGTGAAATCAACATAATATGCCCTCATATGAAATATGAGGTGGTTGACAAAAATTGGAGGAACTTTGAGTGGAAGTTCCCAGAAAAGAAATGTGTGAAAAAAGAAAGGAAGAGATCATGAAATATGCAACTATGGAAGAGGCGATCAACATCCAAGGACTGAAAGATTTGACTATGATATCTCGATGAAAGATATGAAGACCTTGATGAAGACTGAAAAAGAAAGAGACCCTTGAAAAATATATCTTTTGGAGATATGTCAATATGTATGCAGGATGCTGATACAAACTAGAAGATGTCATGATGAAAGACCATCAGAAAGGTATTTTTGATTTAATGTTCGTTTCTTATTTTTGAAAAATATCTAGATGGGCTTATGCATGGCTGCCAAGGGAAGAGATGTGGATGTCTTCCACCACTGATGACCATGAAGCAGGATGAAAGATCCTTAAGGAAACAAGGCATGAAGAAGGCTACATGGCATGAAGAAAGACCAGATATGGACTAATGGATCACTTTCCAATGAAAGGAATGATGACATGACTGACTCATAGATGAAAGTGATGGATAATCTTTGCCTTACTAAGAAGTCCCGAAGGATGTAGACTCAATGACAAAGAATAAATTCATGACATCAAAGGAAGGAGTTCTATAAGCAGCTAGTTGTCCTATGATCTCCACCTAAAGGGTTGCTGAAAGCAAGTCTCACATCAATGTTGAGAAATCTAGGGCATCAGCATTAGGTGATTTCTCTTCTATTAGTGACTGCTTGTGAATGCCTTTTACTTCTTTAGATTAGGATCTTCTTCTTATTAGATTATTAGTGTTCTTCTTCATCAAATAGTAACCAATGCATGAACATAAATAGACAAGAGAGACAACATGTAGGCTATTAGCCAGGGCCAAAACCTCTCACTCTTCGAGAGGAAAACTTGCACAAATTATTCTTATAGAGATTTCAATTGACGAATACCAAGACTGAAGCATAAAAATTGATAGCTTGCTAACTTAATATGTTAAAATACACAAGTGGTATTTGTAATAAGAATTTATTATATATAAATAAGTATAAGTGATGATTGTTACAATGAGGACCCGCATATATATACATAAGCAAGTGTCCTTTCTTGACTGGGCATGTCTTTTGGACATGCCTTTTCACTTAACTTAATGACTATTTAACCTAATCAATAGTTATTATTTACTATTTACATTTATTTTATTTATTTTACTTGTTATGAATTATATTCATAACATAGCCCCTTCCTTTGGAAGCTTTGTCCTCAAAGCTTTAATGCTGTAGATTTTCTTCACTTTAGTGTCTATCATCTCGATGTATATAATCTGGTCATCCTCTCGTCATGTAGCTCATCAGTAATATTCCCTTGGTTTTTTTTTTAATGCTAATTTTTTTGTTTGTTTGTCTCGAACCCTAATTTTTTTTGTTTTGTTTAATTCTATTTTTTTTCTTCTATATATATATATTTTATAACTCTATTTTTTAAATAAATAATAATAATAATAATAATAACAATAACATTACTTTTAATTAATAATTAAACTTAGTTACTATTTATTATATCGTTTTAAATGACTGTATAAATTGATTTTTTTTTAAACAAACAGACGGGTTTGCTTTCAGGTCATGTCGGTTGACCTTCACTGTGACTCCCCATATCTTCCGCGTTTTAATACCGAGACTCCTGCTACGTCCAATTGTGGCCTCGTGGCTCCATGAGGACAGAGGTACTAGTTGCAATGAAGGGAGCGTTGTCGGATTGGAAGGCGACTGGATAATTGCAGAGGCGGGGGTTGCAAGTAAGGTGTTGGCACAAAGTGGAAATCAACATTCGAGGATGGTGGATTGAACAAATGCTAGTTTCCTTGCCGGTCGTGACGAAGACTCTGTGTTGCGACGATTGGCACGATGTCATGGAAACTGATTACCTGTTGGTGGTGGCCGTAGAGAATTCGACGGTGAGGTGCACTGGATCCAGCCCATATATCTGGCCTTGGAATGCTGGAGTTCATACTAGTTGGGGCTCTACTTAAATCCATTCCACTAGCAGTTCTCATTATTGGAACAACATCCATTCCTTTTAAATTATCTGTATTTTTAGTATTTAATGGCTGTGCTCTTTCAGGAAGCACCTTTTCTAATTGGGTTTGGTAATCCTTGTCCAATACGTCTTCCAGATCGATACGATCGAACAAGTTGCCATCTGGATGCAAACGAACTAGATCATGCACAATGTCTGATTCCGATGCTTCGCGGCCTGCCATTTGATAATTGCAATTTATTGAAAAAAATATATATGACTACTGACAAACACCAGAGATGTTGCGTTGAAATGTTTTAACAGGCCCCTGACAATGTGTAGCAAAATCAAAAGCACGACTTGTGTTTGAAATTTCAATGAAAGGACTCATGGAGACCTTTCATTTGCCCAATTTTCTTGTACCAGTGTCCCTTGAAGATAATAATGAGTCTTTCAAATGAGTTACACCTCTGATTTCAGATGGTTTAAAGTAAGGAAGATTTTCTTTGTTTGATGCAACTTCTTTGCAATATTTTACAGTTGGAGGAAAACAGCTTGTGGAGGAGACGCTCAAACTTTGCAAATCCATTATAGCACTAGATATACCCCTCCCATCACTTAGAATCTTTCTAGCTCTTTCCATAGTAGCATTTGAAATGCACACAAATTTCCCTCCTCCAGTTTGGAACAATAGAGAAGGTGGTTCTGAAGAGCTAAATTTGTTCATTTTAAGATCACTTAATGAATGCATCCCTATTGCACCCTTGTTTGATTTGTTTCCAAAAAGTTTCTTGGCCCGTTTCATCGCTTCTGTGGATACATTAACAGGTCGACTTGCTGCAGTTTGAAACCTGAACTGATGCATTCCATTGGATTCACTACCAGTGTTATCTTCGAAAAGAGTTGTGGAAAATTTAATATTCTCAACTTCCAACAGTTCCTTAGCATTCAAGATACCCGTAATAGATATATTTACAGGTTTTCCAGATTTTGTCTGGAAAAGAGATTGACAAGAATCAGTTGCAGGAATGGATAACTTGCTCTCGTCCAAAATTTGACCTAGCACACAGAGAAAATAGGGTTGTCCATGCACATGGAAGCAGATCCAATACACTCTTGAACTGGTATTGACCGACATATCCTACATAGTTTTTATGTTTTTCTTTGCCATCCCCTGCATCACTAATAATAAGATCACCTTTTCCCATGCTGGTTGTGCCAAGAACAGTCTCTACTTTTCTGGTAGCAGATGCTAATGATTCTGGGGGATTTTGAGTGTCTAACTGAAACATGCTAACAATGTGGTTGTCTTCATTGGCTTCAAGGATGGTCGGAGGTGACACTTCCCCTAGTACTTCCTTTAGATGCATTATATTCTCTGAGCTTACAATTCAAGCCAAGAGACCCTCCAAAATATCTTTCTGCACCTTAACATGATTTTTTCCTTCTTCCACATTTTTTTGTTCATCATCATCAATGTTTATATCATTCTCGTCCATATCAAGATCAACTTCAGCTGGATTTTCAACATTATAATCTTCTTGATCTATATCAGCTACATCATAATCATTATCTTGATCTAGATCATCCTCATTCACATCAAGATCAACTTTTTCTAAATCCTCATCTTGATCTGTATAAGCTTCATCGGAATCATCATCTAGATCAGTTTCCTTTCGACATGCTTTAACTTCTGCATATGATTTTTCTAAATGCTAAAATGCTTCTTGAATGTTACTAAAATTCTCCATGGATTTAGGATTTGAACATAATGGCATATTGTGCGTCAAACTACGTTCAAAGACTCGCATCATTATATTGTGCGCCATAGCTCTAATACCACTGAAGCATAAAAATTGATAGCTCGCTGACGTAATATGTTAAAATACACAAGAGGTATTTGTAATAGGAATTTATTATATATAAATAAGTATAAGTGATGATTGTTACAATGAGGACCCACATATATACCTAAGCAGGTGTCCTTTCGTGACTGGGCATGTCTTTTAGACATGCCTTTTCTCTTAACTTAATGACTATTTAACCTAATCAATATTGATTACTATTTACATTTATTTTACTTGTTATGATTTATATTCATAACAAAGACTATGACCCTTGACTTATTAGCCACTCCAAGACCAAGACACTAGTTCTCTTGATTTGTCTTCTGCGCCTTTTTGCTTCGTGACTCCTCTTTTGCTTTCAACCTTCTGAGTACTGAGACTACTTCTCTGTATCATCGACAACCTCTTGAGATCTTTATCCTTATCATAGTAGAAGCGCCGAGATCTCATATTATCTGTGACCCTTTCTTTGTAGCATAGGGATTGTTTTACTGTGTGACACTTTATCCAATATGTAATCTTCTGCTATGATTCCAAGATTCTCCTTTTGAAATCTGAACCACTGTTCTTCTAACTAGCCCTTAGACCTTTTTTCTGTTGCATCATCATCTCACTTGCTGCTACTTCCATTCGAATTTGTTTCTGTTCTACAGATCTGAACTGTGTATTATTGATTGCTATAGAGGTCCGAAATTATCATTGTTATGTCCATCCGAAAATCTCAGAGGTGTCACCGAATTGTTGACTGTACTTCATCACCGAAACTTCAGAGAATCCGAACTTCTGTTCTGCGAAATCTTAGAGATATGCGAAGTCTATATTGTACTAATGCGAAGAGCCTAACTTACTATATATAGTAATTCGTCCATATAATTATGAGCCGACTTGAGCATCAAAGGGACGTGTCTCCTTGAGTGGGCCAACATGAGCCATTATTTCATCTTGCAGGCCGACAAAGGAAGAGGAGGACCGTTCTCGTCTTTGGAGGGCTATTTTACTAGAATAAATTTGACATATCTTTATACATGACATTGACTCTTTGACAAATCCTAAGGCTTTCAATGGGAGACATCTAAGATAAACCTTTTGCTCATGAAACCAGTGTTGTGAAAATCGCGATTTAATCGCGCGTTTTTGAAAAAATCGCGATTTTTTCCCCTTGGCGATTAAATCGCGATTTTTAAGGGAAAAAATCGCAGAAATTTTTTTTTGCCGATTTTTTCGGTAAAAAGCGTGGGGTCGGGCGGCAGCGGGTTTTATATGAAAAAATTAGATTTTTTTTTTGCCCATTTGGACAGCGCGCGGCGGAGGAAGACCTCTGAGCTGGGAGAGAGGGTTTGGAGGGCGATTTCGCCGATTCAA